>PVIY010007936.1:0-79371 GCA_004026745.1 Myrmecophaga tridactyla | reverse complement strand
GCTCAGTATGTCTATTTCAATTATGCACTCTAGAACTGGGGAAATAACTACAGAATGGGTCCAGTGGCACCTGAGCTACAACTCCATTGATCACCTGACCTCCATAAGCCCCCACTCTGACTGGTGGACCAGAGTGATGTTTTGGGTCCCCTGGAATTAGTGTCACTATTATCAGTGTCTAATAATCCCTGAAATATCTGATCATTTCCTTTCCCCCAAAGCACAGTTATCCTGGTAAAATGCTGTCAGTCTCCTTGGGGAAGGCTTGGAAGAAGATTAACAGTATATATTTGTGGCAGTGTAACAGGGTTCTCCCCCAAAGGGACCTGGTCTCCCCTTCATTCAAGGGGCTCTGGGTCTGTAAACTGGCTCAAGTCTGGAAATTGATTAAGGGGACATGACTCTGTGTTTTTGTAATTCAAGTTAGTCTTCTATTCACTTGACCTAGAACTCTTTTGTTTATATAGCTCAAACAAGAAGTTAGTAGACTGCCCATCTATTATATTTCTAGGTACCCCATAATTTACTAGCCAATGTCGCAAATCTCTTTGAGTCAGATTATTTTGACTCCTCCTCTGAGTTTACTGTCTATTATAATAGCCACATCCACCCTGTCTTTGGCAATTAAGTGCTGCCATCTGGCTTCTGTCAACTCGGAATCCAGTCATTTCCATTGTGTTTAAGGATTCCAGCTCAGTGAAAGCAGTTCCCACAGTAATATCTGACCTAATGAGAAGTGCAACTACAGAGCTCTTCAGGGATGATGGTGCTAGTCTCATTATTTCTCATTGTTCTGATAAAAGGTGCATCCTCCGGACATTCCTGGGGTGTAAGAGCAGGCTTTGCATGATAAATCGACTCTAACACTCCAATCTCTCTAAACCCCTTGTTCCCCTCATCTACATTATACCAGGGCAGTTCTGGCATTTCAACCTCAGGTAATGTCGACTACCTTTTGATTCATGTTTCAGCCAATCATCCAAACACACTGTTAATGCCTTTTCTAACCCCTCAAGCTACAACATTGAATGCAGAATCTCTGCTTAGTGGGCCCATATCAATAAATTCAGCCTGATCCAGCCTTATATTCCTCCCACCATTATCCCACACCCTTAAAATCTATTGCCACATGTATTCCCCTGATTTCTGTCTACATAAATTGGAAAATTCACAGTTCTTTTGGAGTATAATGTACCTCCTCACATGTGATACTTTGTACCTCATCTTTAGGGGCCTTTTGGGACTTTAGTATGGTTATAGTTCTGGAAGAAATGAGGGGTGGTGGAGGTGGGTCATGAAAAGAATTAGAAGTATCTTTCAAGCCATTTACTTCAGGACATTCATTTGCAGTTTCATTTCATGAAACAGGATTAATCATTCTAGGGCTAATCCCTTCAGGTGGAGGTTAGGTGGCCAACTCTTCAAGACAGGCTGAAGGTGGGATGACTGTGTCCTCAGGGCAAACTATTACAGTGTTATCTAGAGAATACTCAGCATGATCTAGGATTTAAACTTTGCCACTGACATCATTATCAATCCCTATGTCGCTATCCCATTTTTCAGGGTCCCACTCCTTTCCAATCAATGCCCTCACTTTAATGGCAGTCACCATGCAAGACTGAGATTTCAGTTCACATTGTAAAGTTGCTACTCTAACAAGAAGATTCTGAGTCTGGTTTTTGGAAATCTCAAGTCTACGGCTACAGGAAATAAGATTTCCCTTCAGGATATTCATAGAAACTTCTACATCTGTCAGATGGCATGTAAGCTTCCCGTTCGAAGCCTTATCTAACAACAACCAACATCTCTACACTTCCTACTTCCACAAAACTCCATAAAGGTGTCAAAAACGTGATCCCCCAGAACCTGGCTTCATACAAGCGAAGCATTAGAAGAATCGAATGATGATATTTTGACTATCTCTTTTGTGAATTCACTCCATGGACGGGGAGTGTCATTCTGATTATGGAAATCAGAGTTCTTAGTGCCTTTGAGTCCAGTCAGAGTAGAAAACCAATCATAAAAACCCATTTTTAAGATTCTGTTTCTTAAGAACCACTCCTGGTACCAAGTTGTATTAGTTAAGGTCTCTAGAGAAACCAAGTCAACAGGAAATATTCATAAATATAAAATGTATAAAAATGCCTCATGTAACTGTGGGAACGTAGAGTCTAAATCCATAGAGCAGGCTGTGAAGCTGATGACTCTGATGGAAGGTCTGGATGAACTCCACAGGAGAGGCTCACTGGCCAATCCAGGAAGAGAGAGTGTATCTCTTCTGAATCCTCCTTAAAAGCTTTCCACTGATTAAATTAAACATCATTCATTGCAGAAGACACTCCCCTTGGCTAATTACAAATGGAATCAGCTGTGGATGCAGCTGACATGATCATAATTTAATTCTATGAAATGTCCTCATAACAACAGACAGGCCAGCACTTGCCCAACCAGACAAACAGGTACCACCACCTGGCCAAGTTGACACAATCTGACCATGACATTGGCCAAGAATTATGCTAACAGAATCAGATTGCATGCCAACTTTGGGAAATTAAGATTTTAATTTGTTCCAAAATGCCTTATAAAAATATTCACAATTAATATTCAAAAATCTCTAGTTAAGCCTTTGTTCACTTGATTACCCAAAAATGTTGCTGAAAGCCATATGTCAAAGGTCAGTGCTTTAAAATATGAAAAAAATTAAAAGTGATGTCGGTGTTGTTGGCCCACAGAATATCTTTTCATCTCTAGATGAAAGTTTTCTGTTTTCCCTAAGCCATAATTCATTACATGGTCTATCTTCATTTACAATCCATTTGTCATATATTGCCAACTGGTGCAGATGGAAAAGCTCCATTAAACATAACCCAGGCTTTCTTGTACCAGCAGGGACCAGTAAAACAGCCCCATAATACCCTTTTCTATTAATGACAGATTGATTTTGTATAAACATCAATTCTCTTTTTCAAATGATAAGCGACTTGTGATTGATTACAGAGGTTAGGCAAAGATGGGACAGGAAGAAACAAAGGAGGGGCAGGAAAATGAAACAAAATTGTTCAATAGTCAGGCTTCATGGCATTTATAAATACTATTTGGTACTGAAAGATGGATGAATTTCAGAAACCTCAAAACCCAAAGAATGTTAACTCAAATGAATTCTTTCGGGCTTGGATTACCACAGTATTTGCAGTAATAGTATGTCTGTGGTAATAACACAATACAACCTTTCACCCACACATCTCAGATATGGGCATACTTATAAGCTATCAACTTATAAACAACTGGTAACATTCTTGGATATGCCTATATATATTGTCATAAAACAAGATAACTAAGTGATTGCTCTAAGGTAACATAGTAGAATGAGAACTTTAGATTAGATTTCAAAAGTACATTTTTAAGGTAAGGGAGATATAATGAAAATATTCCATATATGGAAATTGCAATGGGATGGGAAAATGTTACTGTAACAATTATTTTGACTGAGTTTCTGTGAAGCAAAAATCACTGCAATTATATTAGATTATTTTTCATTTCCAGAAGTCAAAAGGAGGGAAAACATACTCAACTTTACCTTGCCTGGAAAAAATGAACACTCTACTGTTGGTTTTTAATCTTTGTGTTTGTTGCATTTACTTGTTTGTAGATGGATATTGCAACTTTGGCAAAGCTAGATCAAGCTTGTTATTGCGTACAGTAAAAATAGCCCAGTTATGGAGTCATGGAATCTCAGATCTGAAGGTAGATACTTTTAAATGTACTTATTTTGTTATGCCAAAAATTCTCTTTTTTTCTTATCCTTTGTATATGAAGAGGGGTACATATTCAAAAGTCCATGAGTTGAAAACTGTTCTAGTTTGCTAGCTGCCAGAATGCAATATACCAGAAATGGAACGGCTTCTTAAAAAGGGAAATTTAATGAGTTGCTAGTCTACAGTTCTAAAGCTGAGAAAATGTCCCAATCAAAACAAGTCTATAGAAATGTTCAATCAAAGGTATCCAGGGAAAGATACCTTGGCTCAAGAAGGCCAGTGAAGTTCAGGGTCTCTCTCCCAGCTGGAAGGACACATGACAAGCAGGGCGTCATCTGCTAGCTTTCTCCCCCAGCTTCCTGTTTCATAAAGCTTCCCGGGAGGCATTTTCCCTCTTCATCCCCAAAGGTCACGGGCTCGTGGGCTCTCTGATTCTCGTGGCTATGTCATTCTGCTCTGCTCTCTCTGAATCACTTATTCTTCAAAACATTTCCTTTTTTATAGAACTCCAGAAACTAATCAAGACCCACCCAAATGGGTAGAGACATGTCGTCACCTAATCCAGTTTAACAACCACTCTTGATTAAATCACATCTCCAGAGAGATTATCTAATTACAGATTCAAACATTCAGTATTGAATAGGGATTATTCTACCATTATGAAATAGGATTTTGATTAAAACATAGCTTTTCTAGGGGCCATACATCCTTTCAAACCAGCACAAAAACCTTAAGGAAGAAGTGTGGTTTTATGAGGAGCTGATGGAACTTAATTCAGTGTGACATAAAGTTAACCATCTCCCACATGGGGAGATTAGGAAGATTAAATTATGTGTCTACATAAACATTTTTTAAAACTTTAAGCTTCAAGTTTCAAAAAATGTTGTTTTTCTGGGAATATGTTCAAAGTAAACTATTTCCATGAATGGGTCTTTGAAAAGTCATTCATATGTCCCAAGATCTAGAGTGATGAGAATTTACTTTCATGCTAAGATCCCAAAGAAAGACATTTCCTGCTGTTAATTAATGATTCTCTGTAACTGTTGGCCTGGTTGAAATGACCATTCTCTTCAGAAAAAGATTTAATTAAATGCTCAAGAAATGAAATGAGAAAATTATCAGTGGTGAGTGAGTGCCTAAGGCTTACTTTGAAAGCCTTGACATCAGGGAAAAACAGGAAAAAAAATTACCAAGTAAACTGAGTATTGTTTTAATTATTGGGTTAGACTTGTCTTAAGGGAATCCCTTGCTGTATTCTTTGGTAAAGCCAATCTAAATCAACTTAAATGAGGTATACATAAAATTTTCAAAGTTTTGGATGGAATGAACCTCAATTACAATTCTTTATTGGATGCCATCTAACACCTTTTTGAGACTGGTTTTCCTTGCTTTATACTTATTTGTTTCATAAATATTGACTCTTAATATAGTATTTACTTACATAATAGAATATAACTGAGCAATGAGTCCCAGGAATTTTATTATATCTGTTTGCTTCTATTTTCCCAAATAGATGAAAGAAACAAAACATACTTGTGTATTTTTAAATTTTGCTATAGCTTTTGGGTTGCTGTTCAAGTGGAATCAATTTCAACACAGCAAGACATTCTACCGCACTTAAGCAAATGAAAACTATATTTTCCATGAGTCATTCTCTGAGTTACAAAACAGTCATCATCCAGGAAGTTTTATTATATCCATAAAACTAATTCAGCACAATAATAGGTGTTATTGTTAGCAGTATCCAGCTGTTTATTAGGCAACATCAATATTGAAAGGTTAGTGCTAAAGGCTTCTATTTGTTGTCTAATATTTCAAATTGTTCATATGATTGAGTGCTTAGATACTGGATTGAATGTTTTTCTTGATATTCTCTAGGGCAAAATTAAGTTTTTTTTCTTTGCAATTGGCATGGTAAATGGAGGGCTTATCAAAATCAGCTTCCAGGGACTCGTTTGTGTGTGTTTTTCTAGGGACAGATTTTCATTTTGGGATGCCATTCCTTTCCCTCCTAGTTTGACAAAGTAGAAACTCTTAGAGATGGAAAAGTACCCAAAATACGTCAACTAAACTGCATTGTAGAGCACTTTCGTTCTATCACAGTACACAGTGGCCCTCCTGACCATAAGATGTATGACTGGGAATTCTATTTTAACATTCTGTTTTAGCAAAGCCTAGAGGCTGTGTCCCACTTAAATCAGTTTCTACCTTACCCCCAATCAGGAAAGGGAAATTATATCTAATATTTTTATATCCATGTTACTGACTACCAATTTTCCTAAATCAATACACTTAATTTATAAGTATAAACAAAACTAGTTCTTCATTAAAACAACAGACATTTTGAAGATAAATATATATCAATAACATCATATTCTCCTTTCTTAATTTCTTCTGTATCACAAAGAAATTAAGTGAATAGGACCAGAAATCAAGATTAAAAGGTTTTAAACTGTCTCTTTTTAACTTTTTATTGTAGTAACATATTTCCAACTCAAAATTTCCCATTTCAACAGCTTACAAGTGTACATTTTAGTAGTATTAACTATGTTCACAATATTCCACAACCATTAACAATATCCATTATTTCAATATTTTCATCACCTCAAACAGAAACCAATAATTCCCTTTGCCCCACCCTCATCCCTGTTTTCTGGTAACCTATAATCTATTGTCTCTATGAAATTTGTTTCTTCTAAGTATTTCATAGAAGCAAGATCACACAATATTTGTTCTTTGTGTGTCTGGCTTATTTCACTCAACATGATGTCTCCAAGTTTCATCTGTGTGGTACCATGCATCAGAACTTCATTCCTTTTTACAGTTGAGCAATAAGCCATTGTATATGCATAGACCACATTTTGTTTATCCATTCATCTACTGATGGACACTTGGTTGCCTCCATCCCTTGACAATTGTGAATAACGCTTCTACAGACATCGGTGTGCAAATATTGGTTTGAACCCCTGCTTTCCATTATTTTGGGTATATCCTGAGTAGTGGGATTGCTGGGCCACATGATAGTTCTCTACTTAGCTTTTGGAAGAATCACCAAACTGTCTTTCACAGTGGCTACACCATTTTACATTGCCACCAGCATCTTCTCCAACACTTGTGTCTGTCTTGATGAATGTCTTCTTGATAAATTGTACATTTAGCATTATGAAATGGCCTTCTTTATCCCTGGTAACATTCTTTGCTTTGCCATCATTGGCTGATGTTAAAATTAGCCACGCCGTTTTTGAAATTATTATCGACATGGTATCTATTTTCATCATTTTACTGCTTATCTATTTGTATCTTTGCATTTAAAGTATGATTCTTGTAGGATGTAAACAGTTCAGTCTTGCTATACTATACAGTCTGAAAATCTTTAAATTTAGACTATTTATATTTAAGGGGATCATTGATATAGTTATATTGAAGTCTTTCATTTTACTATTTGTTTTCAATTTGTTCCATCAGTTTTTTGTCCACTTCTTCCTCCTTTTCTGATGTACTTTGGTGCAATTGAAGATTATTATGATTCTATTTGTTCTCCTTTTCCCACAAATTTACGTATTACATCAGAATGCCTTCATAACGGGGAGCTCAGAGAAAATACACTTCTTTTTTCCCATAAACAGCTGCTCTGTTTCCATTTTAAGGACACAGGAAATAGTGTAACTTATGAGAAGGATACCTTTTCTACCCTGGCTACTACAAAGCTGTGCTGAATTTGAAACATTCTGATGTTCATATCTAGCTTCATTCTTGGCTCCATTTTATTCTGTCTTGGCTTGTTTGTTTGTTATATTTCCCTTCTCTTAAGCCCATTCAATTTCATGCTATTTTGTCATATTTTTAATGCATGACATCCTTTATGGAAAGAGTGTATTTTAACAAATAAAAATTACCAGTGAAACAGAAAATATATCCATAAAATAATTTATATTCCACATAAAAATGTGTATGATAAAGGTAGTGTCTCAAAGCAATTAGGAGATTAAAAAACACTTAACAAAAGGATTATTTATTAAATAGATAACAAATGAACTATTTAAAAAACAATTCAAGTTAATATTTCATACCCTATGCCAACAACAGGTTCAAATTGATGAGTGAAAAAGAAGACTTAATATTTATCAAACTTTGCACTAAGAGAAGGAATCATAAAGATTTTATGTAACATTTTCTGATTTCTGTACCATGGAAATATAAACAAAATAGAAAACAAATTAGACTAGACAACATTTAGAGAAATAAGATAAAGGTTTCTAACGAAAACATATAAAGAAAAATATAAATTGTCAATATATTTTATATCCTATAGGTAAATAAATGAGGGAAAGAAAAAAGACAATTTTAGCAGGAGAAAATGTGATCAATAAATAAGCCTGTGGGAAGATATACTTCACTTATCATCAGAGTAATGCCAATTAAAATAATAATGTAACTTACTCTTTTAAATTAAAAAAATACTTTAAAATAGTGATAACATGTTAATTCAACTGTAAAACTAGAATGCTGTGCTGGTAACAGTGTAAAATATTTCTTTCTCCTGATCCTATGATTTTCTATCTGCATAGTTCTCCCATGACTATACTGCAAAAAAAATCATAAATATATAAAGAGGTTTATTAAAGCATTATCTGCCTTTATTAAAGCATTATCTGTCTTTGATAGCAAATATTTGAAAATAACCATTATGTTCAACAATAAAGGATTCCCTAAGTAAGTTACTCATTTTTTTAAGTCACTCATTTTTAACCACCAAATACCATTTATTTCTAGAAAGACCATTGAGAAAAGAAAGAAGCACTGCTAATTAAGAAGTAATGCTAACCAAAAGAGCTTATAGAGTTATTTCAACATAAATTGTTTCTTCTGTCATTTTTGTGCATGCATTAAAGGGGAAAAGAGAAGTGAAATAATTTGTTAAATGGTTCTGAAAACCTCTCTCTTTCAAAGCCTGATGCTTCTGAGTCACTTTTTCACTCTGAGTCATCAATGTCCATGTCTGTCCATATAGCTTCCTTTGTGCCAATAAAGCACCAAAGAGGCAGCATTTCTTAACAGAGGTCCCCACTTGTCCCTAAGATTTTCTTTCAAGAGGTCCACACCTATTCTTCACGTTCTGATATCCTTGCTTTCTTGATCTTACAAGAGGCCATTAATAAAAGGTTTTCAGAGCACAGGCAGGACTCTTATTCTTTTCTCAAGTGGTCCTTATATGATCTGTGGGGTGAACATAAAGGAGTTACAGTTGTCCGTTCATACAACAGGGATATAATCATGTTTATGCCTATACGGGCAGTCACAACCCCGTCACTGCTGCAACCTGGCCAACGACAAATGTCAGTTGCCCTTAAATTGTGAAAGATACTAAAACGTTTTTAAAATGTGCCTTTTAGAACTGCTACAATTTGGCTGAGTGTATCACCAAGAGGAAAATTTGTAGACTTAAAATGATCACTACTATGCAGCATCATGGAAATTCTTATAAGAGATATAAGGCAATTTTATGAGGCATATGGAAGGAAATGTAGCTCAGCAGAAATGTCATAAACTTGGGTATAAATCCTTCAGCTGCTGCTTAGTGCTTGTAAACTTGAACAGGCTCCTCAAATGACGTCTCTGGGGTCCTTATTTCATAGTAGATAAAGTGGAATGTAGTAGTGCCTTCTTTGTGGACTTTATTATGAAAATTAGGTTATTTAATGCATATTTTTTCATGGGGAATTTAAAAAAA
This sequence comes from Myrmecophaga tridactyla, assembly GCA_004026745.1. Taxonomy (NCBI): domain Eukaryota; kingdom Metazoa; phylum Chordata; class Mammalia; order Pilosa; family Myrmecophagidae; genus Myrmecophaga; species Myrmecophaga tridactyla. Next base: position 69,885 of record PVIY010007936.1, on the reverse strand, counting down.
TCAAATACTACATTTTGTACAAGGAATGACTCATACTAAGTGAGACCATGGGAATCTGGAAGGATATTAGATCTTGATTTACTAAGATCGCAGAATTCCTGAAGATTCCTTTTATTTTTCTTTGATATCATCATAGCGTTTGCATTAGCTATCCATGTCTATATCTTTATATACAAATATACACATGGGACTCAGGTTCTACAATGAAAGTTTCATACCTACAGCCATGAATTTTAAGCTTTATCTATATTCTAGATTATAAGGGATATTGTGGGGTGTGAGAGTGGGATAAAGGAACAAGGCTGGTAGAGGGATGTCTAAGCAGAGGTTAAAAATAACTCCTCAGATGGAAATAATGAAGGAAAATGAGAAAGTATAAAATGGAATCTGGCATTTTATAAAATAGTTTTCAAGGATTGACCAGGTTTCTCTTTCCTAATCAGCATTTCCTTTCAGTAAGAGATGGAAAACACAGGGGGCATTGAAATGGGGTAGCACGTGGACAGGTTCTATCTTCAGCCAACACCAAAGCGCTTTATAATTACACTTTGTAATGACAAGGCACTAGTCATTTTCTACACCTGTTACTGGTAGTTATTGTTCATATTGCAGAAAGCCTGGCCAGCAGTGTTGAGGAGCACAGGATATGGAACCAAACTGGTTTAGTTGGAATTAGGGCTGAATCCCAAGCTAGCCATGTCTTAAAATTTCCTACCATTGTATCTCGAATGATGCTAGACACACAGACAGCCATGATGTTGAATCAATGAACATTGACTCATAGAAAGAGAAATGTAGTAGAAAAACCAACTGGACAGAGCACTGCTGAGATTTGACAATTCTTTCATGATTCCCTGTTTTAGAATTCATGATTAAAGACCAACTCCTTTGCTTTGTTTATTGAACTTACAGTGAAATAGTGTCTCAATGGAATCCTTCACAGTTCTTCAAAATCTATGACTGTATTTATGATAGGATAAAGCATTACTTGAAATGTGTTTAATGCCTTAACTTGACTGTAATTCATATTTATATTTGAGTAGTGATTTGGGGATTATATTTTGGGGCCTCGCGGTTCAGTGTTTCATTGTCCATCATTTCCATCCTTCATCCTGACAAAATAGAGATGAAGAGATATTTAGAAAGAGCACTTCCCCCAAAGGGAGGGAGGGAAATGCCTGTATTTTACTCTCCTGGGTTCAACTCATTTTTATGAAGTCTTTTAATATATTTTAGAGATATTTACCAAAATCCATTTGGTTAAAGAGTCATCTCTCCTGAGAGAAGCACTAGACAACATGAGAAGCATTGCCACCCAATTCCTTTTAGTGCTCTAGGTTTACTCAGCAGGCTGACTTATTTCCAATAAATACTCTCTAAGATTTACAGTTTAGTTAATTCTACTTGCCAAAAACAGTGGGGACATGAATATAGAGTCGGGAGAGTGAACTACTGAAAGCTTACATGTGCACAGTTTCTGTGAGAGGGCAGCAAGTCTAGCTTTGAGTTTCCTAGCAGCAAAAACAAAGAAGGGAAAGTTTTATTTTATATACCTTATATATATTTCACTGTACTCATCACAGCACAGTGCACAAAATAAGATGCCATAAGTATATTTTATTTATTGTAGGAGTCCTTGCATATCTTTTGGTATATCTTTTGTTTTGGGGTGGGGGAGGAAGGTCCTCTAAAGAATGTTTTCATTGGGAATAGGTCCGTTTCAAATATGTTTCAGATATTCAAATAGTTAATTATGCCTTTTGGTGGTTTCTATATTTTGAATGGTCATTTACAAGCTTAATTCTCTTTAGTTAGAAATCTTTAGATGTTTATAGCCCTAGCATGTATTCACGTATAGTTAATTTAAATTTTTCAATTATCTGTAGATACAACTTAACAATGGATTTTGAAAATTAAGGTAGGTGGGAGTTAGTGTCATTTAGGAAGTTGGCCCTTGAGAGGAGAATGTTATTTGAAGCAGCTCATCAAAAAGAAAAAAGCAGATTATTTTGAAGGTGTATTTGTTCTAGGAAAATAGGCACACACATGTATGAAGAACTAAACACTTCTCGGCTTGATAAACTCTTGTAGATTTTCCACAGTCACCTCTGAGATTTCCTTAACTGTTTAATTATACCTTATAATTAGCTTTGTTTGAGAACCCAGTTCTCAGATTGCTTCAGTACCTTAAAAGCAAGCGATTGTATATATGGTTATGTTCTTCGGTTTAATGAATCATTGAAAACTGAGGGCACAATTATGTAAGAGGAGAAAGGATTTAGAATGGATTAAATTGAATTGTGCAATTTAACTAAACACACTCACAAGCATACACACACATACTATACACACAGAGACATGGACCGAGCTTTAGCCATAGGTCTATATCTGTGTCCATAAACTGATTTATATATTTTCATCTATATCCCTACATTTGTCCACTAGTGATTGAAGCAGGGTAACATCACAGCGAAGAATTACCATCTTTGCATTGCATATTTTTATCTATTTGTTCAGCTATTTCAGGGAGGTACCAATCAGAGGAATGTTCTCCTCCCTTAGTTGCCTTAAGAGTATTACATACAAGCAGAGAATCATACAAGGCGTGTGTCTCTGCCTGTTCTCTCAGAGAGCTGTGTAACTCTCCATTGTCCTGAATCTGAAGAGGCCACAGTCACCAAAGAAGACTCTCCCTTTGTCCAGCCCTGGAGTTCAACTAGTACCTTGGGGTGAGGTGGTAACACTTACTTCAGGAGGCTTAGACTATTCCTCTCCATCTCTCTCCCCATTTCTAAGACACAAAAATAAGGCTACCAATCCAGAGACATCCTTCTCACACTAGAATGGGAAACTGCTGCCCTTACATTGTAAAGGCAGTAGGTATTTATCCTGCAGAAAGCATGCTTATAAGTAATTAATAAGGTAACATAACTACGAAATAAATTTTAAAAATCAGAGTCATAGTAGGAGGCCAAGGTAAAGATGTTCTCAGGGAAATGAAATTCTGATCTCAAAGCGGTTATGAAGGAATGTATGGTGGTTCCTAGACGGTTTAAGAAGTATACCAGAGTTGCCAGGGAGCAAATTTTCAGAAGAATGAGCTCTTTTTTGCTGTAGAAACATTTCTGTATGGAAAATAAGATGAAATCATATAGGCCAGTAGTTTTGCAAATTAAGTTAGATCTTGGCATTACACCATCATAATTATTCTGTTGTTCTCTGCATGCTCTATTGATTTTAATACTTTTGACACTTTCCACTGAGCAATTCTCTTGAAAATGAGTCCTTTATTACCACAGCTAGCTTTGTAAGTTTTAAGGTTATGCAATGATTTGAGAGGCTCTGGGGAACTTTTTCACAATATCCTTACTGCTGCAATGCTCTTTACTTTGGTTTAATGTGTTAACCATCAAAATGTTAATGCCTACCCTGAAAAGACACATAAATAGCACAATAGTTTGAGTTATTTAGTGGATTCTTTAAAAAAAAATAACAGGTTTTGGCATATGGGGAGAGAAGAGGACTAAACCATCAGATATCTAAGGCTTTCCTCCTCGTGAGAGGTAAAGGAATGTTATAAAGGCTGTGCCCCATGGGCCATGGTGGCTCAGCAGGCAGAGTTCTCACCTGCCATGCTGGAGACCCAGGTTCCTGTTCATGCAAAAAAAAAAAAAAAAAAGAAAGAAAGAAAGCCTGTGCTCAGCCACAAATCTGGCTTTCTCCACTATATTGTCCCACACAGCTGTGGGAACTTCTACCTGTTGCTGCAACTATCCCTGTGCCAAGCCAAAATGGACAGGAAATGCATTTGTGAATTGGTAACAATACCACCTCCCACTGCTTATTGTGTATCAAACCAGCACTGTGTTAAGTGCTTTACTTTTATTATCTCTAAACTTCACAGTAACCTTAAAGACCCCAGGTTTTCTCTGTAACGAATAAGGATTTTGAATTCAGGGTGCATCACTATGGCACACGCCTATGTTTTGATAGTTATCCCAAAAAAAGTCTTTGTTATATTCCTCTTAGTTCTTAGTTCCTAATACTAATAGTGATGGCTGGTATTCATTGCATGCATATTATGCTCCAAGCAGGCATCTCACGGAGTACTTCCCATGGATTTGATACTCCAGCACACTAGGGAAACAGTGCTTTTGTTCTTTTCATTTCACAGTTGGAGAATCCCTGACCCAGACAAGTTAAGCAACTTCTCTAACACAAGGTTGCCACTCAGGAATTATGACCTCAGAGCAGGAACTTTTGGCACAGATTAATAGCACAGTTAGGAATATTGCACTGAGACCCAGAACTGTCAAACTGTTTGTTCTCAACAGAGGTGAACTGGAGTAATATACAAAATTAAAAACTAAGGAGATGATGCTAGCACTAGCTCTAGCAAGATACAAAAAGCAATTAGGGTTGGACATGCATGATGCTTTTTGGTTTTTAATAATAAAATGCCTCTCCAATCTCTAACCTCTTCTTCCCACATAGAGGCCTTAAAATTCCCTGAGAAAATTTTTTCTTCCTAGTCTCTCCCCGGTCTAGTCACTGAAGTTAATCTTCCCAAGAAGATACCAATCAAATGACAGAAAAATCCATGTAATTTAACTACCACATTTCATAGTAAGGATTTTTTGAACTTGGAAATGTCTTGGTATTAAAAATGGTGAAAAAATGGTTCATTTATTTCACAGTTCCTTTACTTGGGAACTGCAAAGTTAGATTTTCTTTCTTTTTAATCACAGCCTTATCAGAGATGTTTTATAATGTTGTCTTTACTATCTATCTTAGACATTATATAGCCTCTGATATCACAACTAACGCTCACTTTAAATACTAGAAAATATGTAAATGAGTTATTTAAAATAATTGGTTAACTATCTTCTTGTCTTCAGGTATTTAGAGGGAGACTCAAATATGGTAATGCGGTAATATTCTCTTCAGCAGTAATATCTCAAGAAACATATTTAAATCAGATTTTGAGGAATGAATAGAAGCATATGTAATGTGCTCTTGAAATACTAATTTCCTGATGTAATTTACACAGAAGAGAATAGACTAATCCGAAAATAATTCTGACATATCAATAATACACGTTTTAGTCATTTTTTTCACAATAGATCTTTTATTGTGATGGCTACATTTTTACTGAGGTGCTGCTTTTGCATATTTATAAAACTGAAGATTTGAAAATTAAACAGAAAGCACTCATTAACACCTTGTGTCATGGTCAGGTTCATGTGTCTACTTGGCCAGGTGGTGGTGCCCAGTTGTCTGGTTGGGCAAGCGCTAGGCTGTCTGTTGCCATCAGGACATTTCGTGGACTTAAATCTTGATCTTGTTGGCTGCATCTACACCTGAATACATTTGCAATCAGCCAAAGGAAGTGACTTCTGCAATGAGTGACACTTAATCTGATCACCAGAAGGTTTTAAGGACGATTCAGAGGAGACAGTCACTCTTCCTGCTTCAGCCAGCCAGCCTCTCCTGAGGGTTTGTTGAGGACCATCATTGGAGCTGCCAACTTGTGACCTGTGCTATGGGTCTTGGACTCCTACATCTCCATGGTTTCATGAGATACTTTTATACATTTTCTATTTACAGATATCTCCTGCTGATTCTGTTTCTCTAGAGAACCCTAACTGACACACCTTGTTTGACCACAAAACTCAAATTTCAAATGTGTTAACATAAAGTTTCTTTCTTTGTTTCAATGCTTGCCTTCTTAGAATTACCCAGTATATACATATTTATTTGTCCAGTCTAAGGAGTTTATAATTTGCTGTCTGATACCCTAATAATTATTTCAACATTTGCCTTAATAATAATAATTCAGCAAATATAAATTTATCTTCTTATGCTAAACAAAGATCTTATAATCCATTGTTAGAAATCCTAATTATCAAAACACACTATAGATATAAGGATCTAAGTCAACAGACAAAAAGATAAATGACCATAAAGGATGTCTGAGACTTGGAAATTGTGCTGTTTCATTTGATGATCCTTGGGCTCTAGATTTAATCTAGCCTTAGCCTTTAGCAACTGAACTATATTCCTGGTCTGAAATGTTGCAATTTTCTCCTCTCTCTCTCTCTCTCTCTGTCTTTCATACTCTCACTTTCTCACTCACCCATCTGCCTCTGTACACAAACACACATACTTGTGCCTGTACATAAAGTATGGCACTGGGTTACAGGCAATTTGTGTATTCCAACTCAATCATAATTGTTGTAACCAGAAGAATATTATGGTACCACTCCCTTGACCATGTTTTACAAATATTTTTATTCCATTATCTCAACTTATGACCATCTTCATCTTCTCCTCGTTTTGCTCTAAATTCTTTTTAAAATGTTTAGGAAGTGGGGTTTCTATCCTTTTGTAGATACTCACCTCTATAGCTGTCTTTACCATTTTTATGGCCAAGAAGATGATCTGGTGAGCCTTATAGGGCTGGCTCCTTTGACTCTCACATAAATCCAGGTTTACTTGTCTTTGATCAAAGAACTGGCTATAGAAATTCCCACTGTTGACCCAGAGGCTATCTTGTTATCTGCTGGGGTCTCACTGTGTAATGGGTATGTATGTCTACCATTTTGTACAACTTAGGGTCTATCCAAATTAATCTTTTATATTGTGTGTAATAATTTGTCCTATGTACACTGTACTGCTTTATCTTTACCTACGAACTATAGTTTGCCACTAAATTTCTCTTCATTCTGTCTTCTCCCTCCCCTAGTATCCCAACATTATATGAGTCCTTTTTTACTTTCTTCTAAATTGTGGTGACAGTCTAACTGGTTTTCATATTTCCAGCTTCACCCTTTCCAGTAGGGTCTTATCACCTACTTTGATTTAACCTCTTTGAAAAATAGGTCTGACTCCAGCACTCCCTAACTTAAACTTCTCTATGGCCATCTTCACCCTTCTCAGAGAGACACTTCAGCATATAGAATGAACTATACCAACTCTCCTGATGAACACGGCTCTCTCCTCTCTGTGCATTGTTTTTCCCAGTTCCTGTGACTTCCTTAAGGCTTCACACTTTCAGAAAGACTTTCTTAAACATACTCTTTGTTCAGGCCCCCTCGTTGTGCCCCCTCCACAGCTAAATTATAAGCTCCTCCTCCTACTCCCATAGAATGCTGGGCTTAGCTCTGTCGTAATTCTGGGAACAGGGTAAATTGCAGAAAATTCTGTGAACAACTTTTAGGAGTCAGAAAAAAAGGCAGCAAAACATACTCCAGAAGTAAAGACTATTACATTAGTTTCCCGTGGCTGCTGTAACAAATTACCACAAATTTGGTAGCTTAAAACAACAGAAATTTATTATTTTACAATTCTGGAATCCAGTAGTCTAAAATCAAGGTGTCAGCAAGACTTCTCTAGGGAGACTCCTCCCTTGCCTCTTCCAGCTTCTGATGACTGCAGGCATTCTTGGTTTGTGGCTACATTGCCCTGATCTCTGACTTTATCTTCACATCACCTCCATCTTCACATCACCTCCATCTTCACATCACCTCCATCTTCACATCACCTTCTCCTCTGTGCTTATCTTCAATCTCCCTCTGCCTCTCTCTCTTATAAGGATACATGTGACTACTTTAGTGCCCACCAGATAATCCAGGAAAATCAGATCTGCAAAACCACATTTCCCAAATAAGGGCAAATCCACAAGTTCTGGAGATTAGGACATGAACATATCTGTAGAAGTCATTGTCAGACTGTCACAAACAGCTTACAAAGTATAATAAATGCAAAGAGAACTCAGGATGATTAAAGCAGAACAGAGAATATGTTGCATGGTTGGGGGGTGCACAAAGACAAACAAATGTAGAATAGCAAGCGGATTATTCAGGATTCTCTTGGGAAACAGAACCAACAGGAGAAATGTGTAAATATGAGATTTTGTAAAATCATCTCACACAAATGTGGGTATGTACAAGTCCAAATTCCATAGGGGATGGCAACTCTGATGAAGGTCTTCAATCAGTCTCCCAGAAAAGGCTGTCTGGCTGAAGTGGAGTGAGAGATTCTCTCTTCTGACTTCTCCTTTAAAGGCTTCAACTGATTAGATTAAACATCACTCATTTCAGAAGACACTACCCTTAGCCAACTGCAAATGTAATCATACATAGATGTAATCAATGTACTGATTATTTAAGTCCACATCAATAAATAGGCCAATGCTTTCTTGACCAGACAACTGGCTACTATCACATGGCCAAGTTGACACGTGACTATAACCATCAAAGCAGTTTTCATATAATTCCTGATTATCAGAATTATAATGAAAATGTACAAAAATTCAGTGTTTTCATGTGTACAAACTGTGGGATTCAGGCATAATAATGTAGGAAACCAAACAAACAGCAACTGTTTCTACCCAACAAAAATTTAAGGATGAAATTATGGAGGAACAAAATATGGGTTTTATTTTGTTCTCTGCTTAGGCTTAGATATGTAGTTGGATTATTTATTATGAAGAAGTTCAGCAACCAAGTCTTCTTAATAACCCTCCAGAAGACACAAAATGATGTTAAGAATAATAATAAAAAATAACTGAACATATTTTCATATAATAATGATGCCACCCCTCAGGCTTTCCAACATCTTGCTAGGTTTTGGGTCACTATGTGTGAGAATACTGAATAACTTGTTTTATTTAAGCTACAGTAGCTCATTTTGCTGAGCTATCAGAAATACTATATTTCAAATAACTTACAAAAAATATTTTAACATTCCACAAAGTTTCTAATCCAGAAACCTGTGTGCTGAATGATGTGAATTTACAGTGTCAAATTATTAAATGATTTAAAGATCACATCTGGGGAAGCCTATAAGTTGGGCATTCTCCTTCCTGAAGCCACATTGCAGGGCTTAATTAGATAATAATTTTTTAACGCTTCAAACAGCCAAATCTTTATCACAGTTTCAGAAAGGTATAAAAGACAGAAGTATGATTTTTCAAATAGTGTAACTTTGCTTTCTCAAAGACTCCCTCAAAACACAGAGAATGTTCTCTCCTCCCTATGTATTTTTCTTCACCACTTGAATGGTGGACATGCAGGTGTGTACACTGACATTCTCACTCGACAAGCAAGCTTTATTACATAGACTCATAGACCCTTTTGGACTTCCATCCCCTTACTCCTTGAATGCTTTTTGCTGCTTACCAGCAACAACAACAAAAAGCTTTGCTTTTGGACCCAAGTATACCTGCAAAGCCAACATTGCATCCTGAAGGCAACCCATTCTATTTAGAGCAGTACTGCCTGCTGGAAGGTTCTTCTTACTCAGCTAAAATCTGTTTCTCAGTAGTTCCAAACTTTTTTGCCTATGTTTTACCACTTGGGGCACACCAAGCAATGGGGAATCCTCTTTGTCATGGTCAGATTCATGTGCCAACTTGGCCAAGTGGTGGTACTTGTTTGTCTGGTTGGGCAAGTGCTGGCCTGTCTGTTGCGATGAGGACATTTCATAGAGTTAAATCATGATCATGTCAGCTGCATCCACAGCTGATTCCATTGGTAATCAGCCAAAGGGGAGTGTCTTCTGCAATGAGTAATGCTTAATCTGATCACCGGAAGCCTTTTAAGGAGGATTCAGAAGAGACAGGCTCTTCCTGCTTCGGCTGGCAAGCCTCTCTGGTGGAGTTTGTCCAGACCCTCCATTGGAATCGTTGGCTTCACAGCCTGCCGTGTGGATTTTGGACTCTGCATTCCCATGGTCATGTGAGACACTTTTATAAATTTTATATTTATGAGGGTTCTCTGTTGATTTTGTTTCTCTAGAGAAGCCTAACACACTCTTTAAACCACAGTTCATCAAATATGTGACGATGGTGATGATTTCCCTTCTTGCCACACTGAATCAGTTCCAGGCTAGCTGACCGACCATCTTTCATATCTCAGAAGTCCCAGCCCCTCATCATGCTGTTTTCCTTTCCTTGTTACAGTTGTTCTCAATCCCTTCCAATGAGCGCTTCCTCACCCAGAATCTTGAGTTCCAGATTTGGCCTGAGAAGTGGAAGGCAGAATGGGACCAGAAGACACCTCAGGAATTGCATTTTTTATTTAATGCAGCCTGAAACACCTTAACCTTTTGGATGCCCACCTCACATTTTCTTTCAAGACACTCTCTGTTAAGGAATTGTAAACCCTTTGGACATAGGGAACAAGTTACTAATCTTCATAAATACTTTTCAGTTGGTTCATAGTTTTCTTTGTCTATGAACCTGCACTTGTAACACTGCATTTGTTTGTAATTTCTTACCTTTACCAGCTTGCCATGTAGATTAACAGAGAACAATAAATTACGTAAGAATGAAAGAATGAATACAGTCATGGATTTTCTCAGAACTTTTAAATAGGAACTGCAAGTTGAGAAAGATGTCTTTTGTTACCTGCAGGTTAAAGTTGAAAGTTTTAAAATCAAAGAGTAATTGCCTATTTTATGGAAACTTAGAGCAATGAGAACAATTTCTTTTTTTTTCTAAAAAATGAGGCCCCAAAGAGTGTAAAGGAAAATGGAGTGGGTGTGTGTAAAGCACGATTTGGCATTCATTGTGCCACCTATTTTCTCTACAGTGCTGCCAAGGATATTCCAGAGGATCCTAAACAAAGAGCCAAGTGTTCAAGTTCATTTATACATCAGTATGTATTTTATTCTTTTCTAAAAATTTTGCAGAGCGTGATAAGACGTTACAAAAATAATTCTGCTTCTTTTTAACTATTTAAGTTTGTACATGATGATGTAATGGTAAATCTGCAGAGATCTTCAGAAACAAACTATGAAATGCTAACTTTTGAACTGTCATTGCTCATCTGCCCCATAGGCTGAGTGGGGTCTATGTGTATGGAAATGGCCTGGGCCAAGATTTGTCCCTGAGTTATCGTAGGTGGCCCTGAACACCTGTGGACTCTGAGCTAGGCCATCATTGCTTTCCTCCCTAAAATATTTGTTTATTCAGCAGTATGCGCCAAGACGGCAGGTGGGCTGGGGAGCTGTGCCTTATTCCAGGCTGGGATGTCAAGGGGCAGGAGTGATTTTAACCTCACACCCAGGGAATGTAGCTAATGTCACTGGATCTTACCCAACATCAGAAAGTTACAAACAGAAACCACTTACTGCTCGCTTATGCTTTTAAAGCTTTGAAGAAGTCTATGATCCAGGTCTGAATACCATATGTCCAGTTTTGCTAAAAAGCATGTTCTTCCTTCCTAGCAACATTACTTGAATTTTATGACGTTTTTGTTCTTCATGTGGGTCTCATTCCCAAACCTAAGTCCAGGACAGGTGTGGGTGTGCTAAGCACCCACCGAGAACAGATGGCAGATTGGATATTTCAGTTCAGCCAGTGCTACCACGTCAGTGGTAGACTTTTCTGTAGGATGGACGGCAGTATAACTATAACTCTTACCAAACTGATTGCATAAAATCTGGACACCATTGTAAAGGATTATGCCAATAAAAGAAGACAACTAGCTAAAGAAATTCTCTACTCAATGAACATTCCGGGATTAACCTGACCTTAAAGGTGTCAAGAATCTGTCTGGAACTAAAGGGAGTTGAGGGGTCTTGTAGGAAGTGGGCCTTGTTTTAAGTGAGTCTCTCACCAACTATCTGCTCAGGTGCAGTCATGACTTTCAGAAATCATGCTGAATGATCCCCCAAATGAATCACATTCTCTCACCTCTACTAGACGTCATTGCCACTCTAAATTCCTTTTTCTTGTATCTTCGTGATCCTTGTTTCCTGGAGCCTTTATTATGGACTTAAATGAAAAGACTAATGACTATATTGTTTTTATTAAAAATAGTACATGCTCATTTTAAAACTCAAGCAATGCAGAAATATATGGAGAATGCAAAATATCACCAACATCCCATCACCCTGACATAACCATCATTAATAGTAACCAATAAATATTCCTATTTATCTCTTTATTAAGACATTCAGATAGAAAAGGTAGATGGGAACCATTTTCCTTTTATGAGATCTATAAATATGCCAACTTAATTTTTAAGGCAAGTTTATTGAGCTATAATTTCTTTTACAACCAAATTCACCCCTTTCTAGATGTAGAGTTCTGTGAGCTTTGACAAGTACAGTCATGTAACTTACACCACAATCAAGTTAAAGAACATTATCATCACCCCATAAACTTCCCTGGTGCCCTTTTTTAGTCAATTACCTTCCCTCTCCCAGCTGGTGGCAACAAGTGATCCGATTTCTGTTTTTATGCTTTTGTTTTTTTCCAGGAAGTCTTATAAATGAAATCATACAGCATATATTTTTATGTCCTTAGCTGCTTTCACTTAGCATAATGCATTTGAGATGCTGCCATGAAATTGCATGAAACAATAGTTGGTTCGTTTTTATTGCCAAGTAGTATTCCATTATATGAATGTATCACAATTTTCCTATCACCAATTGAGGGGCATTTGAGTTTTTTGGAGTTTGGGCTTTTACAAATATAACTGATTTGAACATTCACGTACAGGACTTTGTGTGACCATATGTTTCAGTTTCTTTGGGGTAAAAAAAAAGTTCACAGCTGGAATTGCTGTGTTAAGTGTATGTTTAGTTCCATAAAAACCTGGCAAATTGCTTTTCATAGTGGCTGTACCATGTTGCATTCCCACCAGCAATGCTTTTCTGCAAACTCACCAGCATTGGTATTGTCATTCTTTAAAATGCTTCTAGCCATTCTAATACTTATGTAGTAATAATTTTCACACTCTACCTTTTCAACATTGCTTCTCTACTCCTGACATTTTTGTTGTGATTAATAATATCTTTGGCCAGAATTCGCAGTCAAAAGTTGTTGCTTTGAATTAATGCAGCAGTTAAACAAAATGCCCTAAAACATATGACAACATGGATGAATCTTGAGGACATAATGCTGACTGAAATGTTAGACACAAAGGAAATATGTATGGTTTCATTATTATGACTCTGATGAGCCTCCAGTGTTTTGGAGCAGCTAGAAGGAAATATCTGTGATGAGGGAATGGTAGCCCATGACAAACTCTGAGACCCGTTCTGCAGCCGCTTGTTGAAGTGTGCTTTTAAAATTATTGCTTTTCTCTTTCTTTGCTTTGTATATAAATATATATATGTTACATTTTATAACAAAGAAAATGTAAAAAACAAAAACAAAAACTATAGGCAGCTACAGTAATATTAGATAAAATAAATGCCTGAAATAAAAAATTTGAAAATGTTTAGCAACATAGGTCACTACTATACCAAAGTTGATATTTGTAATAACTTTCTACTTAACATTTTGAGAATGTGCACAGCTTTGAGAGTTAATCAAATGGTATTAAGATAGTATTTAATATTTAGAATTTAAGAAACTGTAATATCAATATCTGTGGATTTTTTCCTTCCTTTCTTTACGTTTAAATTGGGTTAGGAAACCTTTTGTACAAACAGGCTTTACAATGATTATGTAGATATTTTATTTAAATATGCCAATGGATAAGCTAAGATATTCATTTCAGGTGGTTAAAATTTTCAAATGTTAATTGTAATAACATTGGTATCTTTATATTTTCCTGAAATCAGGAAAATGTTTAGTAACATAGGTCATTACCATACAATGTTTATATTTGTAATAACTTTTACTTGATATTTTGAAAACATTCACAGTTTTGACAGCTGATCAACTGGTATTTAAGCTAGTGTTTAATATTTAGAATTTAAGAAACTCTGCTATCTGAATTTGTAGATTTTTTTCCCTTGTTACCTTTATTTTAAATTAAGAAACTTACTGTACAAGCACGTTTTACAATGATTATTTGAATACCTTATTTAAATATGCCTAAGTTAACTAAGTTATTCACTTTTTGGTGATTGTAAGTATACTGTTTGTTTTCTTAAATAAAAATGTTTTAAAAAAATTAATCAAGGCTACTGGGAAAAAAAAAAGAATTAATTAGTGCTGTATTTCCTGAGCTCTGGAACAGTCTGTGACTAGCTGAAGATTTTCACTTATAGATTGCTTCCTTTTCACTTGGAATGTCTGAAAATTATTTCTTTAGTTTTGATGATAAATATTTTTAAAAGACTGCATTTTTGGGTATCAATTGTTTTATATTGATTCTTCACAGTTACATGAAATTTTCAATCCCTCATTTCAGAGAACTTTTTTTTCCACTTTGGGTGCTGTGATAGGTCCTTTATTTCAGAAATTGTATCTATCTGGATCATTGCTGTTTAATCTCCAAATCTTCATGGCTTCAATATCTGTCTTTTTCTTGTGCATTCACTTTCATTATTTGTTTATGGCTGTCTCTGATGCATTGTTCTTTAAAGGTCTTCTTTTAGTTTATTAACACTGTGGGGTGCAATATACCAGAAATGGATTGGCTTTTATAAAGGGGATTTTTTAAGTTGCAAGTTTACAGTTCTAAGCCCAGAAAAAATATCCGAACTAAGGCATCCAGAAAAAGATACCTTGACTCAAGAGAAGCCCATGGAATCCAGAACACCTATATCAGCTGGGAAGGCACATTACTGACATCTACTGGGTCTTAGGTTTCTGGTTTCAAACAATTTCCCTGGGGTTTTTTTTCCTGCATCTCCAAATGTCTCTGTTGACTCAGAAACAACTGTATTTTCTCCAAAATGTCTCCACTTTTAAAGGACTCCAGTAAACTAATCAAGGCACACCTTAAATAGATGGAGTCAAATCTCCATGTAGCAAAAAAGTCACCCACTATTGAGTCGATCACATTTCCATGGAAACAATACAGTCAAAATGTCATACCTACAACTGGGTGTGTCACACCCCCATGGAAGTAATCTAATAAAAAATTCACTCCCCCAATTGAGTGGGTCAATCTCCATGAAAACAATCTAATCAAGGGTTCCACCCAATAATATTGAATCAGGATTAGAAGAGCAAGGCATTTCTGGGGTACATAACATTTTCAAACCAGCACAGGGCCATTATTTCATTTCTTGATTTCTTTAATATTGAAATCTCCCTTTTAATAACATATTTTCATTATTTGATGACTGTATTAGCTAGGGTTCTCTAGAGAAACAGAATCAATAGGAGATATCTGTAAATATGAAATTTATAAGTGTCTCACCTAACCATGGGGATGTAGAGTCCATGGTGTAGGGTAGGTCACAAGTTGGCAGCTCCAATGAAGGTCCTCAACGAACTCCAGGAGAGGTTGGCTGGCTGAAGCAGGAAGAGTGATTTTTTCTTCTGCGTTCTTGTTAAAAGGCTTCCAGTGATTAGATTAAGCATCACTCATTGCAAGAGACACTCCCCTCAGCTGATTGCAAATGCAGTCAGCTGTGGATGCCACCAATGTAGTCATGATTTAAGTCCATGAAATGTCCTCATAGCAAAAGATAATCCAGCACTTGCCTGATCAGGCAACAGGGCACCATGACTTGGCCAAGTTAACACATGAACCTGACCATGACAATGACTTAAACTTTATTTTACTGAGTCATGCTATTAAATCTTTCTATAATGCTATGAATTTAAAAAGAGTGTAATTGAAAGGTGTGTAAATTTATTTAAATTTTATTCTAGACTTTTTTTTGTATGGGTACTGCTGCAGGGTCACATTTCATTATTTTTCCATGTGAATATACTGTTATTGCAGCACCATTTGTTAAATTTTTGTTTGTTTTTCCTGTTTATTTTTTTGGGAAGTACATGGACTATTCTAGACTATCTTTTAATTCAGACTTTTCTTTACTGAATTCCTTCTTTTTATTATTCCCTTCATTGTCTTATCTTCTTCTCTTTCTCCCTTTCTCTCCTTTCTCACTCCTTCTCGTCCTTTTATTTTCCTCTTCTTTCTCCTTCTCCTTTTACTCACTACTATTTTTGCACAGTGATACAATGCCTGTCAAGCCATTTTTCTTCACAGTTATGATAAACTGACAGTAGCTTTCCAGTTCCTTTATTTGTTGTCAGACAATAAGGGAATGGAAATTGTCCTCATATCCTGAATACTCTTACCCCTTAACTTTCAAAGGTTTGTTCACCTTTAGCCTATCAGTTCAAAGCTGGGTAGTTTGTTCTATTTACTTTTCTGTAGTCGAGAGCATGGCAGGGAAGGAAAGTGCTAAGTGGTCCTAAATGCAGGGTTTCTTAATGGTAAAAGATTAATCATGGAAAATATCAAAGAGAAACTTTTGTGACTCCTTGTTTATGAATACCATATAGCTATTTCCTGTGGAGGGTTTAGTAGTTTTCAATGTTTATAGTTTTTTGTTTAAAAATGTGTTTTCATGACATTCTTTGTCATTAAATACAACCAATTCAATAACAAAAACATTGTTCTTTTTTCCCAAGACACCATATATTACATTCTTTCTATTATGATATGGTAGATCAGTTTTGACAAAGCATAATACACCCTATTTTTTAAATAAGATTACTTTTCTAAAGAAAATAGTGCTTTCATACAAGAATTCAACAGTGCTTCCATATAACAATTCAAATGTTTAGAAACCATATAAAGACTCACATACTCTAGTATCCTAAGTAAACCAGGAATCACCATAAGAAATGCTTGATTTGACAACTCAAAATGCACTTTAGAACTACCCATCTTAAAAATCATAAAATGAGACTGGATTTACAAAAATCAAAATATAGAAACTTACTTTTCCAATCCTGGAGGGATGGATCTGAAAACTCAAGATATACTTGGAAGTATTTTGCCATAAGGAGGTAGCGTGCATAGGGGAAATTGCACAAGATTTAGAGTTAAACCTAGGCTTGCCTCTCAACCTGACTAATTCTTACATATTTAATCATGGACAAGTTACACATTTCACCAAACCTCAATTCCGCAATCCATAAAATGGGAAATTTCCACTTTCCTTCTATTCATTTGTTCATTTCATTCATTCACAGAACAAATATCTATTGAAATTCTAAGTTGTGCCATATTGTCTCTAGACATACTTACATTCTAGCTTGCACAATAGGTATTTTACCCATCAACAAAAATACATAAGTCCTTGTGAGGAAAACAATACTGTAATAGAATATTACTGGAGAGTTGTGCTAAATTAGCTGCTATGTTGTGGGAATCCCAGAGACAGACATGAGCTTGGCCTGGTCAAGGTAGAGGGAAAGATGGGTCCTGCTGCCACAGTTGGAATGAGGGTGACAGTGGTAGGAGATGATGTCAGGGAGACAGGGAGAAGCCAGACCGCGTCGGCTAATGTAAGAAGGAGGAATTTTATTCTAACTGCAATGGGAAGTAATTGGAAGGTTTTCATCAGGGAGTGATAAAATCAGATGTGAGCTGTAGATCCCTCATGCTGCTGGGTAGAAAATGCACTGCAGAGAGGTAAGAGTGGTAGCAGGGAGACCGGTTAGAAAGTGGTTGTCTTGATCCGGGAGAGAGGCCAAAATGGCTTGAGATAGGCATTTCGTGTTGGAGGTGATAGGAGGTAGACATGGTCAGCATATATTTAGAGATCAAGTCCATAAGACTTGCTGAGGACTTGGATGTGGGAATGAAGAAAAAGGAGGCACCACGTATGGTTCCTGAACATTTGGCCTCAGAAACTGGGTGGCTGGCAAGGCCAGTTACCAAGACAGAGAAGAGAAAGGGCAGGGTAAGGTGGGGAGAAGATGAGTTTGAACCAAATGTTCTGTTTACTGTTGTTTTAAGGCATAGTAGTATTCTATAGTGGTCTTCCTATAAGAATATAGGAATTTCCTGGCAAATGTATAGCCTAAAATTAGGCTAGGGAATTTTTTTCACATGTCCACTTCTACTTAATTTCTAGAATTGGAAAAAACTTATTTTTCTCTTAAATTATATGATATATGTGCAAGTTCTTTATTTCATTCTTGTAGTTTCTTTTTAGAAACTCTTGGGTTTTCTAAGTTTAAAGTAATAGCAACACCAATAAGAGACAATTTTGAACTTTTGTTTTTCAATGTGTATGCAATTGCTCTTATACCCTAGCCCTATATGTTAAAACCTACAAGGTTAATGCCAGTGGTGGGAAATATTCCTGCCTTGTGGCTATTTTAACTGAAATTATTTTAAAGTTTTGCCTTTTAGCATAATATAAGTTTTGTTTTTGAGAGAGTTATCATATCTGGCTGTCTCTATTTCCCCCTATTTTTAAGGAGCAATAACTGCTGAATTCTGTCAAATGCCTTTTCAGTATACAGTCGTTTGATTTTCTATTCAATGATTTTAAGATAGATGTTATTAGCGTACTTTCAATTGCCAACTCAAATATATGTAATGCTGATTCCTGGTTTACTCTCCATAGTTGGGAGCAAATAAAGTTTGATGAGGCTTGTAAATAAATACATTTGAATTGTTATATTACAGCATTGATTTCCTGATAAAATAACTTTATTAAACAAATGCCTCTTTTTCTGCTTACCTTTGCTTTGTAAAAATACAACCCCTAAAGTGTTTTTGAAAAATTGACCTTTTATTTTTATAGCTAATGTGTTTAACAGATTGCAAATTATAATAAGAGGTTTATTTTTCTGGCTCTTTCATGGATAGTTATGTATATAACATTATTACAGGAAGCCATTTTTTAAAGGAAATACAATTATGTTTCTATTCTTCATGATCTAGGTTTATTACAGACAATTTTGACCTTTTATTGAATCATATCTCTCACTTACAACCTCATCTTCCAAGAGAAATTATATCTCAAAATTGAAAAAAAAGCCTAAGTTATAACCATGGCTCAAAACAATTAACCAACTATGAAGATATCATGTAATTTTAACCTCATCAGCACATTTACTGATTCTTTTTTTTTATAAGTAATCTGAATTAAACTTTATTAAATATTGTCAAAAATTTAATCTCGTCAAATATTTTCCAATTATTAACTTTTCCCCTCTCCTTCCTTCTTTTCCTCCTTAAATTCCTCATTTCATTCTTTTTTAAAAAAATATTTTTATTGATAGATCTTCACACACATACATTCCATACATGGTGTACACTCAGTGGCTCACAATATCAACAAATAGTTGTATAGTCATCACCATGATCATTTTGAGAACATTTGCATCACTCCAGAAAGAGAAATAAAAAGAAAAAAGAAAAAGTCATGCATCCCATACCCCTTACCATCCCTCTCATTGACCACTAGTATTTCCATTTATCCAATTTCTTTTACCCTTTGTCCCCCTATTATTGATTTATTTTTCATCCATTTTTTTTAATTCATCTGTCCCTACCCTGGATAAGAGGAGCATCAGACACAAGGTAAAAGTTATATCTTCATACAATCGTCTTTAAGAATCAAGGCTACTGGAACACAGCTCAACAGTTTCAGATACTTTCCCCCAGTCACTTCAACATGCCATAAACTAAAAAGGGATACATATATAATGCATAATAATAACCTCCAGGAGGACCTCTCAATTCTGTTTTAAATCTCTCAGCCACTGAAACTTTTTTTTCCTCTTCCCCCTTTTGATCAAGAAGGCTTTCTCAGTCCCTTGATACCAGGTCCCAGCTCATCCCAGGATTTCTGTCCCACATTACTAGGGAGATTTACACTTCTGGGAGTCATGTACTGTGTAGTGGGGAGGGCACTGAATTCACCTGCCAACTTGGTTTAGAGAGAGAGACCACATCTGAGCAACAAAAGAGGTTCTCTGGCTGACTCAGGCCTAATTTCTAAGTAGACTCAGCCTACTTTGCAGGAATAAGTTTCATAAAAGTGAACCCCAAGATTGAAGGCCCAGATCATTGAATTAGTTGTCCCCAATGCTTGTAAGAAATTCTCCAAATTGGGAAGTTGAGTATTTCCTCCTTTCTCCCCAGCCCCTCAAAGGGCCTTGCAAATATTTCTTTATTCACTTTCCAAATTACTCTGGGATATACTGTGGCATCACACTAATCTAGACAAACCAACAAGATCTTACACCCTATTCAAATTCCATGTACTTATGGAGTTCAACTAAACTGACCATACAAGTTAAATTAAGAAATGCGCTACCCAAATTGTAAGTTTTGCACCAAATACACTTTTTTCCCTTTGGTCTCACACAGAAGTTGGAGTTTTTAAATATAGCTGATATCATCCTTTACCCTGTATTCTGATTTACCTTAGTCCTATCCAAATCAGCTTCCTTCGTATCTCTACTTGAAGTCTGATCACTTTTTCAACTTTTTAAACAGTTCCTATATGGGGCACTCTAACTTTCATAGCTTCAGAAGTCTAACTCAGAGTCTCAAGTGTCACATAAATACCTGAAGTTTCTTGAAATGACCCAGTTATATATCAACAGCTCAGTATCTCAGAATTTAGAAATAACAGTTACACCTCCTGAATATATGTGACTGCTGTAAGAGCTTACAATCTAGGACACTTTACATAGGCCCCAACCCGATAACCCATGCTCTAGACTTCAGTTTGCCATGCTTTTATATTATAGTTAGCCCATATGATTGAGGCATGATAATATTTGTCTTTTTTGTTCCTGACATTTCATTCAATATACAGTCCTTAAGGTTCATACACCTAGTTGCATGTCTCACAACTTCATTCTTTCTTGTGAATGCTCAGTAGCCCACTGTATTTATACACCATAGTTCCCTTCCATTCCTCAGTCATTGTATCCTTAGGCCACCTCCATCCATTGTGGATCATGAGCACTGCTGCCATAAACACCAGTGTGCAAATATCCATTCATGTGCCCACACTCAGTTCCTCCTGGTACACATTGAGCAATGGGGGTTGCAAGATCATATGGCAACTCTACCCCTAGCCTCCTGTGAAACCACCACACGGCCCTCCAAGGGGCTGTACTTCTCAGTTTCCCTACCAACAGTGAATAGGTACATCTCCTTCTCCACATGTTCTCTCGCATTTGTTCCCCTCTGTTCATTTTTAAAGTTTTATTCACACATTATACAATCCAACCTAAGTGTATAGATGTGCCTTCACCACTACAGCCTGTAGGAAGCCATTTCCTTTTCTTCCACAAAGAATCCATACCCCTCCCCCATGCCACCCCCCAACTTGTTGACATTTAGTTTTGGCATAATGCCTTTGTTACATTCAGTGGAAGCATATTACAATGTTACTGTTGGCTGTAGACCCTGGCTTGCATTGATTGTACCTTTTCCTATATACCATCCAATTTCAACATCTTGCAATGTTGATATTCATTTGCTCTCCCTCATGCAAAAACATCTTTATATTTGTACATTTAATCACTGTCATTGTGCACTCTAGGTATTCCTAAATGGTGCCATCTCAGTCTTTATCCTCTATCTTTCCTTCTGGTTTCATATGTGCCCCCAGCCCCTCTCCCTCAATCACATTCTCCCTCATTCAGTGTACTTATGTTTTTGTGCCACAATCAGGTAGTGCTATTCATTTCTTAAATTTTACAGTCAGTCCTGTTGCACAATCTGTATTCCTTCTGCACCAGTTGCCCAATCTATACCCTATTTCTATCTTCTAATAACTTGCGTTCTGAACTTCAATTCTCAAAGTTTACTCATTAATGTTAGTTCTTATTAGTGAGACCATACAGATTTGTCCTTTTGTTTCTGGCTTATTTCACTCAGCATAATGTTCTTAAGGTTCATCCACATTATTACATGCTTCATGACTTTATTCTGTCTTATAGTTGCATATTATTCCATTGTATGTATATACCAAAGCTTGTTTAGTCACTCTTCCACTGATGGACATTTTGGCTGTTTCCGTCTCTTGTCAATCATAAATAATGCTGCTATAAACATTGGTGTGCAAATGTCTGTTTGTGTCCTTGCCCTCAGGTCCTCTAAATATATACCTAGTTATGGGATTGCTGGATCATATGGCAATTCTTACTTAGCTTCCTGAGGAACTACCAAACTGCCTTCCAGAGCAGTTAAAACATTTTCAATTTCCACCAACAGTGGATAAGGATGCCTCTTTAACTACATCTTCTCCAGCACTTAACATTTTCTGGTTTTTTGATAATCGCCATTCTAATGGGTGTCAGGTGATATCTCATTGTGGTTTTGATTTGCATTTCCCTAGAAGTCAGTGAAGTTGAGCATCTTTTCATGTGCCTTTTAGCCATTTATATTTCCTCTTCTGAGAAGTGTCTGTTCCTGTCTTTAGCCCATTATCTAATTGGGTTGTTTGTCTTTTTGTTGCTGAGTTGAAGAATTTATATATTCCAGATAGTAAACCCTTATCTGATATGTGGTGCCATGGTCAGGTTCACATGTCAACTTGGCCAAGTGGTGGTGCCTTTTTGTCTGGTTGGGCAAGTGCTGGCCTGTCTGTTGTGATGAGGACATTTCGTAGAATTAAATCATGATCATGATTCCATTTGTAATCAGCCAAGAGGTGTGTCTTCTGCAATGAGTGATGCTTAATCTAGTCACTGGAAGCCTTTTAAGGAAGATTCAGAAGAGACAGGTTCTCCTCCTGCTTCAGCCAGTGAGCCTCTCCTGCGGAGTTCGTCCAGATACTCCATCGAAATCGTCAGCTTCACAGCTTGCCCTGTGGATTTTGACTGCGTTCCCATGGTTACATGAGAAACTTTTATAATTTTTAAATTTGCGAATGTTTCCTGTTGATTCTGTTTCTCTAGAGAACCCTAACAAATACAACTTGGTACCAGGAGTGGTTCTTAAGAAACAGAATCTGAAAAATGAGTTTTTATGAATGGTTTTCTACTCTGACTGGACCCAAAGGCACTAAGGACTCTGATTCCCATAATCAGAATGACATTCCCCATCCATGGAGTGAGTTGGCAAAAGAGATAGTCAAAATATCACCATTCGATTCTCCTAATGCTTTGCTTGTGTGTAGCCAGGCTCTGGGGATATAGTTTTTGAAACCTTTACAGAGTTTTGTGGAAATAAGCAGTAGAGAGATGTTGGCTGGTTGTTGTTAGATACACTGGATACATTAATGAGTGAAAGGGATGGGCTTAAGGCTTCAAACGAGAAGCTTACGTGCCGTTTGACAGATGCAGAAGTTTCTATGAATATCCTGAAGGGAAATCTTATTTCCTGTAGCCGTAGATTTGAGATCTCTGAAAATCAGACTCAGAATCTTATTGTTAGAGTAACAACTTTACAACGTAAACTGAAATCTCAATCTTGTGTGGTGTCTGCCATTAAAGTGAGGGCATTGATTGGAAAGGAGTGGGACCCTGAAAAATGGGATGGCGACATAGGGATTGATAATGATGTCAGTGGCAAAGTTTAAACCCTAGGTCATGCTGAGTCTTCTCTAGATAACCCTGTAATAGTTTGCCCTGAGGACACAGCTGCCCCACCTCCAGTCTGCCTTGAAGAGTTGGCCAGCTAAACTCCACCTGAAAGGATTAGCCCTAGAGTGATTAATCATGTTTCACGAGATGAAACTGCAAACAAATGCCCTGAAGCAAATGGCTTGGAAGATATTTCTAATTCTTTTCATGACCCACTCCACCACCCCTCATTTCATCCAGACCTATAACTAGCCTAAAGTCCCAACAGGCCCCTAAAGGTGAGGTATAAAGTATCACACATGAGGAGGTCTGTTATACTCCAAAAGAGCTGTGTAAGTTTTCGAATTTATATAGACAGAAAACATGTGGCAATAGATTTTAAGGGTGTGGGATGATGGTGGGAGAAATATAAGACTGGATCAGGCTGAATTAATTCATATGGGCCCACTAAACAGAGATTCTGCATTCAATGTTATAGTTCAAGGGGTTAGAAAAGGCATTAACAGTTTGTTTGGATGGTTGGTTGAAACATGGATCAAAAGGTGGCCGACATTACCTAGGGTTGAAGTGCCAGAACTGCTCTGATATAATGTAGTTGTGGGGATCCAGAGGCTTAGAGAGATTGGAATGTTAGAGTGGATTTATCATGCAAAGCCTGCTCTTACACCCCAGGAATGTCCGGAGGATGCACCCTTTACCAGAACAGTGAGAAATAAATTTGTGAGACTAGTGCCATCATCCTTTAGGAGCTCTGTAGTTGCACTTCTCTGTATGTCAGATATTACTGTAGGAACTGCTGTCACTGAGCTGGAATCCTTAAACACAATAGAGATGACTGGATCCCAAGTTGGCAGAAGCCAGGTGACAACACTTAATCACCAAAGACAGGGTAGACATGGCTATTATAATAGACAGCAAACTCAAAGCAGGAGTCAAAATAATCTAACTCACAGAGATTTGTGGCATTGGCTAGTAAATCACGGGATACCTAGATACAATAGATGGGTAGTCGACTAAATTCTTGTTTCAGCTATATAAACAAAAGTGTTCTAGGTCAAGTGAATAGAAGTCTAACTTGAATTACAAAAGCACAAAATCATGGCCCCTTAATCAATTTCCAGACTTGAGACAGTTTACAGACACAGAGCCCCTTGAATGAAGGGGAGGCCAGGTCCCTTTTGGGGAGAACCCTGTTACACTGCCACAAATTTATACTGTTAATCTTCCTCCAAACCTTCCCCAAGGAGACCAAAAGCCTTTTACCAGGGTAACTGTGCACTGTGGAAAAGAAAATGATCAGATATTTCAGGGATTATTAGACACTGGTTCAGAAGTGACATTAATTCCAGGGGACCCAAAATGTCTCTTTGGTCCACCAGTCAGAGTGGGGACTTATGGAGGCCAGGTGATTAATGGTGTTGTAGCTCAGATCTGTCTCACAGTGGATCCAGTGGGCCCCTGGACTCATTTTGTAGTTATTTCTCCAGTTCCAGAATATATAATTGGAATAGACATACTGAGAAACTGGCAGAATCTCCACATTGGCTCTCTGACTCATGCAGTGAGGGGTATTATGGTGGTAAAAGCCAAGTGGAAGCCATTAGAACTGCCCCTACCTAGCAAAATAGTAAATCAGAAGCAATACTGGATTCCTGGAGGGATTGCAGAGATTACTGCCACTCTTAAGGACTTGTAGGATGCAGGGGTGGTGATTCCCACCACATCCCCATTCAACTCTCCTATTTAGCCTGTGCAGAAAACAGATGGGTCTTGGAGGATGACAGTGGATTATTGTAAACTCAATCAAGTGGTAATTCCAATTGTAGCTGCTATCCCAGATGTGGTATCATTGCTTGAGCAAATCAGTATATCCCCTGGTACCTGGAATGCAGCTACTGGTATGGCAAATGCTTTTTTCTCTATAGCTGTTAGTAAGGATCACCAGAAACAGTTTGCTTTCAGCTGGCAAGGTCAGCAATATACTTTCACTGTCTTACCTCAGGGGTATATCAACTCTCCAGCCCTATGTCATAATCTTGTCCGCAAGGTTCTTGATCATTTCTCACTCCCACAAGACATCACACTGGTCCATTATATTGATGATATCAAGTTGATTGGATCTAGTGAGCAAGAAGTAGGAACTACTCTAGATTACTGGTAAGGCATTTGCGTGTCAGAGGATGGGAGATAAATCCAACAAAATACAGGGGCCTTCCACCTCAGTGAAATTTCTAGGTGCCCAATGACATGGGACATGTCAAGATATCCCTTCTAAGTTGAAGAATAAGTTGCATCTGACACCTCCTGTGGCCAAAAAAGAGGCACAACACCTAGTTGGTCTCCCTGGATTTTGGCAACAACATATTCCTCATTTGGGTGTGTTACTCTGGCCCATTTATTGAGAGACTAGAAAAGCTGCTAATTTTGAGTGGGGACCTGAACAAGAGGAGGCTCTGCGACAGGTCCAGGCTGCTGTACAAGCTGCTCTGCCACTTGGGCCATATGATCCAGCAGATCCAATGGTGCTGGAAGTGTCAGTGTCAAATAGGGATGCTGTTTGATACAGCATCAACAAATAGAGATGCTGTTTTCTACAGAAAAATCACAATGCAGACCCTTGGGTTTTGGAGCAAAGCCTTACCATCTGCTGCAAATAACTCCTCTCCTTTTGAGAAACAGCTTTTGGCCTGCTACTGGGCCTTAGTAGAGACTGAATGCTTAACCATGGGCCACCAAGTTACCATGAGACTTGAGTTGCCTATCATGAGCTGGGTGTTGTCTGACCCACCAAGCCATAAAGTTGGGTGTGCACAGCAGCACTCTATTATAAAATGAAAATGGTATATATAAGATAGGGCCAGAGCAGATCCTGAAGGCACAAGTAAGTTACATGAGGAAGTGTCCCAAATGCCCATGGTCTCCACTCCTGCCACATTACCTTCTCTTTCCAGACCAGAGTTATGGCCTCTTGGGGAGTTCCTTACAGTGAATTGACTGAGGAAGAGAAAACTTGGGCCTGATTTACAGATGGTTCAGCATGATATGCAGGTACCACCTAAAAGTGGCAGGTACAGTACTACAATCCCTTTCTGGGGTGTCCTTGAAGGACAGTGGTGAGGGGAAATCCTCCCAGTTGGCAGAACTTCGAGTAGTGCACCTGGTTGTTCATTTTGCTTGGAAGGAGAGCTGGCCAGAGGTGCATTTGTATACTGACTCATGGGCTGTTGCTAATGGTTTGGCTGGATGGTCAGGGATTTTAAAAGAACATAATTGGAAAATTGGTGATAAATAGTTCTGGGGAAGAAGTATGTGGATAGACCTTTCTGAGTGGGCTAAAAACATGAACATATTTGTGTCCCATGTGAATGTGCACCAGAGTGTGACTTCAGCAGGGGAAGGTTTTAATAATTGAGTGGATAAGATGACCTGTTCTGTGGATATCAGTGAGCCTCTTTCTCCAGTGAGAAAGCTTATCTCCAATAAGCTCATGAATAAAGTGGTCGTGGTGGTTGGAATTGAGATTATGCATGGGCTCAGCCACATGACTTCCATTCACAAAGGCTGACCTGGCTACAGCCATGCTGAATGCCCAGTCTGCCAGCAGCAGAGACCCACACTCAGCCCCCAAAATGGCACCATTCCCTGAGGTGACCAGCTAGCTACTTGGTGGCAGGTTGATTACATTGGACGACTCCCTTTATGGAAGGGGCAGCAATTTGTTCTAGCTGGAATAGACACATACTCTGGATATGGGTTTGCTTTCCCTGCATGCAATGCTTCTTCCAAAACTACCATCTGTGGGCTTACAGATTGCCTTATCCATCGTCATGGTATTCCACATAGTATTGCTTCTGATCAAGGGACACACTTCACAGCAAATGAAGTGTGGGAATGGGCACATGCTCATGGAATTCTCTTGTCTTACCATGTTCCCCATCATCCAGAAGCAGCTGAATTGATAGAATGGTAGAATGGCCTTTTGAAAACTCAATTACAATTTCAACTAGGTGGTAAAACCTTGAAGGACTAGGGTAATGTTCTCCAGAAAGCTGTATATGCTCTGAATCAGCATCCGCTGTATGATGCTGTTTCTCCCATAGCCAGGATCCTTGGATCCAGAAACCAAGGGGTGGAAATGAGAGTGGTACCACTCACTATTATTTCTAGTGATCCACTAGGGAAAAAATTGCTTCCTGCCCTTGTGACCCTGAGCTCAGCTTGTCTACAGATTTTAGTTCCAAAATAAGGAGTGCTTCCACCAGGAGAGACAACAATGATTACATTGAACTGGAATCTAAGACTTCTACCTGGTCACTTTGGGCTACTCATGCCCCTGGATCAACAAGCCAACAAGAGGATTACATTACTGGATGGGGTGATTGACTCTGATTATCAGGGGGAAGTAGAACTGCAACTACACAATGGAGGTAAAGAAGAGTTTTCTTGGAATATAGGAGATCCCCTAGGGTGTCTTTTAGTACTACCATGCCCCGTGATTAAAATCAATGGAAAACTGCAACAACCCAATCCCAGAAGGACTACCAATGGCTCTGAAACTTCAGGAATGAAGGTTTGAGTCTCCCCACCAGTCAAGAACCACGGCCAGCTGAAGTGCTTGCTGAGGGTAAAGGGAATATGGAATGGGATAGTGGAAGAAGGTAGTGATAAATATGAACTATGACCACGTGATCAGTTACAGAAATGAGGACTGTAATGCTGTTTTGTTCATGTTATACTATTTGAGTTGTAAAATATCAAGTTTAAGAATGAGTGTTACCCAAGGACTTGCACCCTATTCTGGAGAGTTAATGTGTTTCCAGTTATATGCAGGACAGTGCGTATTGTTAGGAAAGAAAAAATGTGGCTTTTATTGTTTTTTATTTAGAAATTAGGTATGGTTTAATGTGATATGCATAGCTGCCAAGTTGACAAGGGGTGGACTGTCATGGTCAGGTTCATGTGTCAACTTGGCCAAGTGGTGGTACCTGTTTGTCCGGTTGGGCAAATGCTGGCCTGTCTGTTGCGATGAGGACATTTCATAGAATTAAATCATGATCATGATTCCATTTGTAATCAGTCAAGGGTCATGTCTTCTGCAATGAGTGATGCTTAATCTAATCACTGGAAGCCTTTTAAGGAGGATTCAGAAGGGACAGGTTCTCCTCCTCCTTTGGCTGGTGAGCCTCTTCTGTGGAGTTAATCCAGACCCTCCATCAGAATCGTTAGCTTCACAGCCTGCCCTGTGGATTTTGGACTCTGCTTTCCCATGGTTACATGAGACACTTTTATAAATTTTATATTTGCATGTGTTTCCTGTTGATTCTGTTTCTAGTGAACCCTAACTTATACATATGGTTTCCGAATATTGTCTCCCAATGCATAGGCTGCCTTTTTACTTTCTTGACAAAGTTCTTTGATGCACAAAAGTGCTTAATTTTGAGGAGTTGCAATTTATCCATTTATTTTTTCAATGCTGTACTTTGAGCGTAAGGTCTAGGAAATCACCTCTTATTACATTTTATAAGATATTTCTCCACATTTTTTCCTAAAAGTTTTATGGTCTTATCTCTAAAGTTTAGGTTTTTGATTCATTTTGACTTAATTTTTCTATAGAGTGAGAGATATAGATCCTCTTTCATTCTTTTGTATATGAATATCCAGTTGTCCCAGCACCATTTATTGAAGAGGCTACTCTGTCCCAGGTGGGCTGGCTTGACCACCTTGTCAAAGATCAATTGTCCATAGATGAGAGGGTCTATATCTGAACACTGTATTTGAGTCCATTCATCAGTATGTCTATCTTTGTGCCAGTTCCAGGTTGTTTTGACCACTGTAGCTTCATAATACGCCTTAAAGTCAGGTAGTGAGACCTCTCACTTCATTTTTCTGCCTCAAGATATTTTTATATATTCAGGACACCCTACCCGTCCAAATAAATTTGATTGTTAGTTTTTCTATTTCTGCAAAATAAGTTGTTAGGATTTTAATTGGTATCATATTGAATCTATATATCAATTTGGGCAGAATTAACATCTTAACTATATTTAGACTTCCAATCCATGAACACAGTATGCCCTTCTATTTATTTAGGTCTTCCATGATTTCTTTTAGCAATTTCTTTTAGTTTTCTGTGTATAGGTCTTTAGTAACCTTTGTTAAATTTACTTCTAAATATTTAATTTTTTTGGTTGCTACTATAAATGCAATCTTTTTTGTAATTTCCTCCTTAGATTGCTCATTACCAGTGTGTAGAAACACTACTGATTTTGGGGTATTGATCTGGTACCCTCCCACTTTGCTGTACTAATTTATTAGCTCTACTAGCTTTGCTGTAGATTTTATGGGATTTTCAACATATAGTATCATATCATCTGCAAACAGTGAAAGTTTTACTTCTTCTTTTCCAATATGGATGCCTTTCATTTCTTTTTCTTGTCTAATTGCTCTGGCTAGAACTTCCAGCATAATGTTGAATAACAATGTGATAGTGGGCATCCTTATCTTGTTCCTGATCTTAGAGCTTTCATTGAGGATGATGTTAGCCATAGGTTTTTCATATATTCCCTTTATCATCTTGAGGAAGTTCCTTCTATTCCTATCCTTTGAAGTGTGAACATCAGGAAAGGATGTTGAATTTTGTCAAATGCCTTTTCTGCATCAATTGAAATGATTTTGTGGTTTCTGTGCTTTGATTTGTTGATATGATGTATTACATTAATTGATTTTCTTATGTTGAACCATCCCTGCATACCTGGAATAAATCCCACTTGGTTATGGTGAATAATTCTTTTAATGTGCTGCTGGATTCGATTTGCAAGACTTTTGTTGAGGATTTTTGCATCTATATTCATTAGAGAGATTGGTCTATAATTTTCTTTTCTTGTAATATCTTTGTCTGGCTTTGTATATTAGGGTGATGCTGGCTTCATAGAATGAGCTAGGTAGCTTCCCTCCTCTTCAATTTTTTGAAGAGTTTGAGCAGGATTGATACTGATTCTTTCTTGAATGCTTGGTAGAATTCACATGTGAATGTTCTGGACTTTTCTTTTATGGGAGCTTCTTGATGACTGACTGATTTAATTTCTTAACTTGTGATTGGTTTGTCGACATTTCTTCTATTTCTTCTCTGGTCAATGTTGGTGGTTCATGCCTTTCTAGGAAATTGCCCATTTCATCTACATTGTTCTAGTTTATTAACATAGAGGTCCTCATGGTATCCTCTCCTTTCCTCATTTATTTCTACAGGGGTCAGTGATTATGTCTCCTCTTTCATTTCTGATTTTATTTATTTGCATCCTCTCTCAATCTCTCTCTCTCTCTCTCTCTCTCTCTCTCTCTCTCTCTCTCTCTCTCTCTCTCTCTCTCTCTCTCTCTCATTTTTGGCAACCTAGCTATGGGCCTATTGATGTTATTGATTTTCTCAAAGAACCAACATCTGGTTTTGTTGATTTTTCTCAGTTGTTTTCATGTTCTCAATTTCATTTATTTCTGCTCTAATCGTTATTATTTCTTTCTTTTTGTTCACTCTGAGGTTAGTTTGCTGTTCTTTCTCTAGTTCTTCCAAGTGAATAGTTAATTCCTCAATTTTTGCTCTTTCTTCTATTTTATGTGTGAATTTCTCAGCAGAAACTATGGAGAAGTGAAATCCATACATAGTCTTATTGGGCATCCCTTGTATGTGATGGATTGCTTTTCTCTTGCTGCTTTCTAAATTCTTTCTCTTTGACATCTGACAATCTGATTAGTAAGTGCCTTGGAGCACTACTATTTGGATCTATTCTGTTTGGGGTATGCTGTGCTTCTTGGATCTGTAATTTTATATCTTTCATGAGAGATGGGAAATTTTCAGTGATTTTTTCCCCCATTAATCTTTTCCCTCCTTTTTCCCTCTTTTCTCCTTCTGGGACACCCACAACATGTATATTCATGTGCTTCATATTGTCATTCAATTCCATGAACCATGATCATATTTTACCATTCTTTTTCCTGTATTTTCTTTTGTGTGTCAGATTTCAGATATCCAGGCCTCTAGTTCATTAATCCTTCCTTCTGCCTCTTCAAATCTATTGTAGTTTTCCATTGATTTTTTTCATCTCTTCTATTGTGACGTTCATTCCCATAAGTTCTGGGGCTTGTTTTTTCAAACTTTTGAGTTCTTCTTTTTGTTTGCCCAATATGTTCTTTATGTCCTCCCTCGACTCATTGATTTGATTGTTGATGAGCTAATCCATGTCTGTTCAAATATCCTAGATTACTTCAACTCTTGTTTCTCATTTGAAGTGTTGGTTTGTTCCTTTGACTGGGTCATATATTTGATTTTCCTATCATGACTCGTTGCTTTCTGCTGGTGTCTACACATTTGATTTCTTTAACTAGTTTATTCTAGAGGTTGTTCCCACTCTTTTACCTAGGATTTTTCTTGCTGGATGGCCTTTTTTCTCTATCTGTTCTTTCACATTCAGTTCAAATTATTCTAGACCTCTAGCATAGGTTCTGCTTTACTGATCAGAATTTTTCAGTTTTTGTTTCTCTGTTTCTTGCCCTGCCTATATGGAGGCTTTTTCTTTGAGGATGGTCTCCTTAGATATTACAGACCCCAGTCAGATTTTCCCTGACCAGAGAGGCCCACTTCTCAAGAGGAAAGAGTAGCCAGCCTCAGTTTTCCCTGAGGGTGAGATCCAGCAGGTTGACCGACTTTCCTATGAAGCTTCTAAACTCTGTTTTTCCTATCCTGCCCAGCCTGTGGCACTTGTCTGCCTTCAGGTCCCACCAGCATAAAGTGATGTGGTGTCTTTAACTTCAGCAGACTCTCCTTGCCTGGGGCGTGGTTGAGTCAGAGGTCAGGTTGTAGAAGGGCTTTAATCTCTTCAGTTTTCCAGTACCTCGGGCCTGAATTCCTTGAAGGAGGGATTCCACTTGAGCTGAGCCCCACCTTTCTCTTGTGGAAGATACACCCTTCTGGGAATTAACTCCTTTTACCTGACTAGTTACTTTGTTTCTCAAACAAGCTTAATTCCACCCTTGCCTGGGGCAGTGTTGGAGCCTGTGAGTGCTTTCAGTTCTATCTAAGGACCTGTTAAGGAGCAAAAAAAAAAAAGCAAAATGAAAACAACAACCCTTTGCAGAGCTGGACCCTTGCTCTTCAGGTTTGTCAATCAAGAGCTTAAGTTGGTTTGTGGTTCTATGTATCTCTATATACCCCTTTCCTTGGGATCTAGCCCTTTTCCAGGATTTTGTGCTTTATGACTCAAAAAGCCTCTTTTTGTTTGTTTGTTTGTTTGTTTGTTTGTTTTTCCATCAGCCCCTCTCCCTCTCTGCCAGGGCAAAAACTTCTAGTTCCTTTAGTGCTTATTCCAGGTTTATCTATTCTGGGGGCCTATTTTCCATAGTCAGAATTTGTTAATTCCACAATTGGAGCTTGGTTGAGTTAAGCCCTTGCTGCTAGTAAAGTTTGTTACCTTTCCCCTTGGGGAACCACCCTGCCATGCCTGTGGGGGAGGGGCACCAGCCTCGGACTTATAGCTCTCTGTGGGGTCTCGGGACTTATAGCTCTCTGTGGGGTCTCAGCCAGCCCAGCTTGTCCAGATTGGTGTACACTGTGGGTCCGGTCACTGATGCTCCCCCAGCAGTTGTTCTCTACTGTTCCTGCCTATTTAATAGCTGCTCTGGAAGACTAACTAAACTCATGCCTCACTAAGCCACCATCTTGCCCCACCACATTTACTGGCACTTAAAGCTTGGTTTTGGGGGACCAGGGATAGGTTGACCACTCTTCCCAGTTTGTCCAATACAGTCCTGGTTTACACCTATTGTTCCACTGTCCTGCCCGACTTCACATTTTTCCTGGCATTTTCTTTTTACCTGAATTATGATTAGTAATATTTCCATTAAAATAAGACATTATTAATTTGTGCTTTATACTTCTGGCTTCTGCCATGGTCTTGTCTGTTAGTGTGTAAGACATATGAACAGCAGATGAGGATTCATTTAAATGTGGTGCTAAATCTGAAAGTGGACCAGTGAGAACCTTTCTCTCTTTTAGACACTTTTTGGACCTATCAAAACCAGTTGTTTATTTTCAAGTACAAGTGGAAGGGTACTGAGCCCTTCATAAAGTTCTCTGAGGCTATAAGCAAATAAGGACAGTTATTTTAACTGGCCTGACAATTCATCTTTAATGAAAATTTTAGGATTGAGTTTCAGTTTCCCAAGAAAGTTGATGATTAATTCATAACTTTCACTAAATGTTTGTAGACATTTACTGTTCATAATAGGGCCCAGAGAGATATCACAGATTGGGCAAAAACAGGAGAGAAAAATGTGCTGAAGAAGCATGATGATTTGCTTCAAAAATTGTTGCTCATTGTAGAGAGACTGTATCCTAAGATGATGATCTAATGTGAGCAGCTGAAGAAGTGCATTTATAAATCATTCTATGAAGCATAACTTTTCACTTAGCTCAAATGACTGCCTTAAATTAATTCTCCTTGTTTTCAGTGTAGCTTTTGCTTGTTCGCATCCAAAGAGTGAAACGATACCTTTTAATATGTTGGCTGCATTGCAGAAAAAGAAATTTACAGTCTGTTAAATATTTGCCAGTCTTATATTGGTGTCATGAGATGTTCATAAAGAAAGTTAGTGAAGTTCATTGTGGTAGTCGTTCATTTTTTCTAATTCAGGAAATTAAAGCATTTCAAACTTTATTTTTTTCAAAAGTAAACATCTGAAATTATTGTGTATGACATAAATTCTGTTAAGTTCAACAATGAAAAATTATTTTTTGTTCTCGTATGGAATAGAGGAATACAAATTTTAGTACAACACAACATCATGCTAAAAACCACGTTGTTACCAAATCACAAAACCAACAGTGCGGAAATGTGCTTGAAATTCATTGTGACACAGAAATAATTCACAATTATAGCAAAACAAGCTTAATTTTTTATTCCTAGACTTTACTATCTACCAAAAAGTCCTAAATATAAAAATATTAATGTCATCAATTCATTTTCTAGTCATATCTGAGTATAATTCTGTTTTCCAGGGAAAAATAACACAATTTCTATCACAAACATTTTAGGGTTTGTCATTAAGATATGTGCACATCTGGTTACTATATAAGAACCTGAGTATAACTTTTTGCTGTAATTGTGAAAGTGCTCAAGAGGTCGATTTTTACAAAGGTAACTTTAGTGCATTTGTTTTTTATTCTAGCATATTTATGATAGAAACATTGGAAGATAGAGCAAAATACGATGAAAAAATTTTAAATTACCTATCACTTCATTATTCAAAACAACTAGTATTCACACACATATATGTATAAATATGTCTATACTTTGGGGGAAATGGGCTCTTTCACATATTCACGGTAGAAGTATAAATAAGTAGACCCTCCTTTACTAAGGATGGCATTTTACCAGTAAAAATCAAGTTTAAAATGTTTAGACCTTAAAGCTTATAATTCTAGGTTTTTCACCCATAAATACTTTATACCTATCTTAGTTTCCTAGGACTGCCAGAACAATATAACAAACCAGGGCTTAGCATAACAGAAATGTATTGTCTCATGGTTCTGGAGGCTGAAGTCCAAAACTGAGGTGTTTGATTTTGCAGAACCACATTCCCTCTGAAGTCACTATGGAAGAATCCATTCCGGGCTCTCTCCTGCCTCCTGGCAATGGCCTGCAATCCTTGTGCTTCCTTGGCTTGTGGCAGCATAACTCCAGCCTCCTCTTCTGTCTTCACATGGCCTACTTCTCCCTCTGTCTGTCTCTTCTTCCTTTTAAAGACATCAGTTGTCCTGGATTAGGTCTGCTCTAATCCAGTTTGGCTTCATTTTAACTAATCATGTCTTCAAAGACCATATTTCCAAATAAGGTCACATTCATGGAACTGGGAGGTTAGGATTTGGACATACCACTTTCAGGGACACAATTCAGTCCATACAACACCTATGGCAAAAGATGTCTGAACAAGGCTAAAAAGGGAGCACTGTTTATAATAGAGAAAAAACTGAAAAGAACACAAATGACTACCCGGTAGAGGGGTGG
Source organism: Myrmecophaga tridactyla (assembly GCA_004026745.1). Taxonomy (NCBI): domain Eukaryota; kingdom Metazoa; phylum Chordata; class Mammalia; order Pilosa; family Myrmecophagidae; genus Myrmecophaga; species Myrmecophaga tridactyla. Next base: position 34,608 of record PVIY010007936.1, on the reverse strand, counting down.
TTAGATAAAACACAGAAATTCTACAGTATTACATAATAGGCAACTTTTTAAAATGATCAGATAGGTTTGTGTCTGCTGATGTGAAAACACCTTCCAAGTCATGTTGTTAAGTGAAAAAAGCAAGCCAAAACCATCACTGACCCTAGAATGTCGTTATGGTAAACAAAACAGCAGCAACTGTATATCCGTGATAATGCATAGGTATGTACTGCAGAAAGCCTGGAAGGACACAGCAAAACTGTGCGTAGCAGTTACTTCTGGAGAGAGGAGGAGAGGGGTTGAAGGCAAGGGTTTGTCTGGGAGGTTTCACATTTATTCCTCCAAATCTGGATTGTTTGAAGCTTCAGTGAAAACAGTCATAATAATGCATATGATTTTTTAAAACTCGACACAGAAGAGAGCAAGATGACTGTCTACTAGCTGTCTGCTACAACTAATGTACTTGAGACAAAGATTCACTTGGTTATGCAGTAACATGGACCCACTGCAAAGTAAATCCACATTTCCATGCCTGCCTCCTGGAGAGGTTGTTGGCTTTGCTTGTTTGTTCACTGGTTGATTTTTTAAGTAAGAGAGCTTTAATCTCAGAGCTAGGCAGGTTATAAGACAGGTAGTTCAGCTCATGCTTCCCAGAATTAGAACTATTAGGTGATCTCCAAATTGCTTCCTCACATTTTTCCTGAATAATAATCCCTGTGCTTCTATGACAGAATCTGATTCCATTCAACTGGGAAATCAAAATAAAAATGAAGGGCAGGCCATGGTGGCTCAGGAGGCAAGAATGCTTGCCTGCCATGCCAGAGGACCCGGGTTCAATTCCCGGTGCCTGCCCATGTAAAAAATAAATAAATAAAAATAAAAAATAAAAATGAAAAGGTTGGGGACTTCTAAAATATAATATATTCATATTTAAAGCATTTTACATTAAACGCAATATTCTGTAACATGCAGGAAAAAAAGTAGGGTTAAAGGAGAAAATACTATTTAAGTTTGTAGTTAAATAAATGGCCTTGTTTTTAGGTGCAAAGTCATCACATAATTATAGCTGAGAGCAACTAACAGAAGCTTAACGTCAACAAGTAACTTAAAAAAAATTGTTTGAAGTACTTAAAAGTATAACTAATTTGATTTATAATTAGCTCCTTTATGAAACTATTTAAAATTAGCAATAGAGAGTGGCATGTGTGTGGGAATATGTTATTAAAGAAGACTTGATACAAAAGCTGCTTAATTAAGACAGGGTTTTTAAAATGCTTTTTTTTTTAATCCAAAAGCAATAGACATTTAGAAATCATAAATACATAAAAAGAAGAACATGAAAGGCATTCAACTTACTTTGACTGGGCTCTTAATCTGGGCCAGGTACTCAACAAAATAATGAACAAAACTGACCCAAATTCCTTCCCTCAGGAAGCTTAGATCCCAATAAATAGTTCGTCCATAATCCTATCACTATGCATAAAATCTATGTTTTGTGATATATCTTTTTTATCTCTCTCTCTCTCTGTATATATATATATATATATATATATGCACACACATTTTTTTTTTTTTCCGCATGGGCAGGCTCCAGGAAACAAACCCAGGTCTCTGGCATGGCAGGTGAGAATTCTGCCTTTGAGCCACTGCTGCACCACCATATATATATAACTTTTTTTAGGCGCATGGTCTGGGAATCAAACCCAGGTCTCCTGCATGGAAGGCGAGCATTCCACCACTGAACCACTATGCACCCTTCTATATATTTCTGTTTAACCAAAATAAGGGAGAAAATACATTACTTAACTTAGATTCGCTAGTTATTTAGAATAATGTAAATATCCAGGTGATATTTCTATGTCTGCATTTTTGTTCTCTTTAAGAAGATAGTTAACATAATTTTGGTTATTTCTTGTATTTTAGGGAATAAATGTTGTAAAATCATAGTTTCGAACAATATACAGGATAAATCATAAGCATAGAATTTCTCGAAAATTTTTTCTTATACAAAAGCAGATATTGTAATCACTGCTAAGTGATTGAACCATTTTTATTATCAGCTCCTAGCAGCAGAGAAAAACAGATAGTCTTTTCTCTGGATTGCTGAATTATGAACTCAAACTCCTTTTTCTGGGTCAGGTTTTTTCAATTTCCAACATTTCATTGAAAACATAGTTAAAAGTATTAGAAATGTAAGCTTAGGTAGGTTGCACTGTAATCTTGAAAATTTTCTTATCCTGCTGGGTTTCTATTGGATTCTATCACCAATTGATTGGTGATTCAAGTGACAGCGCAGCGTTTACTGACAGCTCTTACTCAGGGGGAGGAAAAGTAGAAGCAGGTATTATTAAGGACATTTTATGTCCATAAGGTGAAAACAAATATATACTTCCAGAATTCAAAAAATTATCAGAGAAGAGTTGAGAGCAGTTTGCAAATAAAGTCATTGTGACATACTGAGGACAGATTTTATAATACAACAGGGGACGTGAGGCCACTTTGTAGATCTTCTCTGAGTGAATTGTTGCAGGAAAACACATTTTGGTGTAGCATTCATTTTATAGTGGCACTTACTTATTTATTCATTTAGCCAATATTATTAAATGTCCTCTCTATGCCAGACAGTATGCTAAGCGCTGGATATACACTGGTGAATTAAACAGATGTGTATGCTTACCATTTGCTAGTGATACTTACTTGAGTTTTAAATAATCATTTTAAATATTAATCATTTAATAATCATTTAAACTATTAACTCCTACATTGCTCATCCTTTAACTCCTTATTCACAGATTATGAAATACTTGCTTGCATGCTCTCAATTTGATCTTCACAAATGAAGTTTCATTGAATACACTATTTAAACAAAAAAAACCTTGAATCTATTAGCTATACAAATATTTCAAGCATTTGTCATAGACATATTTTATAGATATGATCACATTTTAGAATTTCTAAGTTGGATAAAGGGAATGTAGCATATTCAGCAGCAAAATATTTATGCACAGTTTATATAATCTTACCTAAAAGTTGAAAAAGGATTAAGAGGGATAAGCTTGTAGCAAAGCAAAATGAAAACTTACCAACAGAGGGCCTAATAATTTCCTTCCATCCTGTCTCTGAGTCCATCTTGGTCATCATCTGTCTATGTTGAAGGATAAGTGTCAGTCCTACTTATGCTCCTACCTCCAGGTTTCTCACCAATAGAGTATGAACGCAAGGGTCAACAGCCTGCTACAAATGAGTACTGCTGTAATGAAATGCCCTGTAAACTCTACCATAAGACTTGGACTGGGGGACATGGTCTGGGTAGAGCGTGGGGCCTCCCACACTCATCTGGGCATGGCTGGCTGGTGGTCCCAGGGTGCAGATTCCAAGTCCATTTGACACCCTGCTACATGGACAAGTTGTCATAATGATAGCTCAACCTCACCTGGCATTTCTCAGAACTCAGACACTCTTCTGGGTGCATTTATACATTAATTCATGCAATTCTCGGCACCACCTTGCAAATTTAGTATTATCTCCACCTTACACATGGGGAAATTGAGACACAGAGAGGCCAACTGACTTCCCAAACTCACACAACAAGTAACTGGTATATGCTGCTTCAAACCTAGGCAATCTGGAGTGCATGCTCTTTATCACCACCATGGCACAAACCTGCAGAGACAATAGACCGGGTCACACTTGAGCTCTAATTCTTTTTTTTTTTGCAGGGGGTGGAGTGAGGTGGGCACATGTTTCATGATAAGTCCTTTTTGAGCACTAATTCTCATCACTGTGACACTCACCACTAGAGATACCCAATGAATATGAAGCTGTAGTTAGATCGGCCCCTTGTCCTACTGAAAAGAAGTAAGAATAAAGTAGAGAGAGGGGCAGGATTCCTCTCTTTCCAGGACTTTTCAGAGTGAAGAGAGGGTAGAGATGCCCACTACTGTGAAATAAAATGGAAGTGTAGGAGAGAGGAGAAGTTCCTCTTAGAGCCTCTATCTATCTATCTATCTATCTATCTATCTATCTATCTATCTATCTATCTATCTATCTATCTCTATCTCTCTCTCTTCTTACATCTCTCCGTCCTCTTTTTCTCTCTTCCTGAAATTAATACATAAGTAAGCTTAATTTTAGACTCTAAAATCTACAGGCAAAGTGAGGTAAAAAGATGAGTCATTTCCTCATGGCATTTTTCCAGCATGTAGAGTTCAATAATTTAAAGCACAATGAAAATATTTTCGCTGAAAGGTAGTGGCAGGTTTTATTTCTGTAATTATCATCATTCTTCTTCATTGCCATCATCACTGATCATTTATTGGATATTTAGTACATTCCAAGCCCGCAACTGTTTTTATGAACATATTATAAAATCCGCACAACTCTTTGAAGGAGGTGTTCATTATTCTCTTTGTTCTGATGAAGGAAATCAGAGGCCGTGGATATTTATGTGATTTGCCCATGGAAACATTGCTTAATAACAGGCAGAGCCCACATCAGACACCCAATGCTATACAATATCCACCAGTTGCCCAAATAACCTGCATTTACTGCTCCTTACATTTCTTTGATAGGCTTTGTCTATAGGAGGAAGAACTCCTTATTGGATTTCTCTTCTTTTCCTTGTATTTATCCCCAAATACAAGTAAGGTCAGAGGTCATGTTCAATAGTACCTTCAAAATATGAAATGAAGCTAAAAGTGAGATATCAATTTATATATTTAAAAATCCATATAGGAAAATCTTTGCTAATTTCAATGTTTTCTAAATCAAAGTACATGGATTACTTTGATGATCAGTGCAACATCAGAGATTCATGATGACCTCAAGAGAGACAGGTCATGACTGCACACAAACCAGATACTGTCATCAACCAGAGACCATTGACATTTATCGAGATATTCGGCCCAAAGAAACGTAAAATCAGATCCAGAAAGCTGCTACGACCTTGGGGGTTGTGCGTCAGAGTCAAGGAAGAGTGACTCAAGTGAAAAGTTCTCAATATCCCCACACCCTGCGGTACACACCGCAGCCTTGAACCTTGGACACCTTTGAGTGGTGGAAAAGCAGAAACATTATTTATGCCATGAACACCTGCCTGCCCAGCAATTGCTGCTATAAATGCCATCCCTAAGCAGTAAAGGCAATGTAAGACAGAAGGTTCAGAACTCTTTCCAGGAGGAAACCACTGCCTGCAGGCCTTTTTTAAAGATTTTTCATGTGTCCCTAGTGTTCTAGTTTGCTAGCTGCCAGAATGCAATATACCAGAGATGGAATGGCTTTTAAAAAGGGGGATTTAATAAGTTGCTAGTTTACAGTTCTAAGGCCCAGAAAATGTCCCAATTAAAACAAATCTATAGAAATGTCTAATCTAAGGCATCCAGGGAAAAATACCTTGGTTCAAGAAGGCTGATGAAGTTCAGGGTTTCTCTCTCAAGTGGAAGGGCTCATGGCAAACACAGAGTTTCTCTGTCATCTGGAAAGGAACACGGTGAACATGGTCAGGGTTCCTCTCTCATCTGGAAGGGCACATGGTGAACACGGTGTCATCTGCTAGCTTCTTCTAGCAGAATCACTGAGGATTCGCTCCTTAATCTTCATGGAATTATCTAGAAAGACAAATCTTGCTTAACATTGGTTCTATCGAAAGGAAACAATATATAACTCTCCAACCAATAGCATCTTCTCACCAAAGTGGATTCTTTCAAAACTTTCCAAAAAAGACCAGGTCTCTGGATTCATCCTCCAACAACCATTTGCTACATCACTGCCAAAGGCCCCTGTGAAAGCAAAATAGGACACCACACGTTTCCCACCCCCCGCCCCTGTGCTATCAGTGCAGCATCTGTCTACGCTGACCAAAGAAACTTGCTGGACAGGGTTTTCTGACACTGCCAGCAGTTTGATCTCATTAGAGACACAGTAATTGTGATCAAAGTTCAAACAGGATCAGAGACAGTTTGAAACATAACACTGAAAGAAAGGATTATGGGCTGCAATTCGTTTGAATGAATCTCCTTTGCTGAGAAAAAGAGTTGGGAAGCACATACTGGGTTATGAAAAGAAGAGATCCATTTGCAAGGTATCTCAAACTACAGGTGATATATAGTGACAATTTTATTTTCCTCACTTAAAAGGCTCATATAAGCAGAATTTTGGAGGATGCAATGACCCGACAAGCTTTAAGATTGTTCTATTCACTGTGTAGGTGATTATAGTGGCTGTTTGTTATAGTTATTTCATCTCTAACTTAATTTACAATACAGTTGATTGAACATCCTCTTCTCTCTGTAAATAATTAAGAGAGATTTCCCAACCTTTTTTTTCCCAAAGGCTTATAACATAAAGAGCTGTTGGGCTTTAGGTTTTATGTTTATCTTTTGTTTGAAGAAAATATTAAAGTAGTTGGCATATTTAAAGGATTTCTAAAAAAAAAAATCCATTCTTCCCAAACTACAAAGTGAGTCTCCTTCATTTTGCAGCTAAAATATTTTCTAAACATGCAGAGTCAAAGCAGAATGGAGGGTCAGTAATTTCCATATTCATGAATCTGTCCATGGGGCATTACTCCCCACCCGGTGACCAGGGGAGACTCAGAGTTGTCTACTCAATATCCGTTCTCTCTTTCTTTGTTAGTAAGAGAATGCTGATTGCACTGGAAGTGACAATATGCCCAAGTAAAAACTACATTTCCCAGCATGTATTTCAGCCGATTTGCGTCAATGAAATGCATGTAGAAATCATTGTATGGGGTTTCATGAAATGTGGGCATGTACCTTTCTTATCCTTGTTTCTCCTTCCCACCTGGATTATGAATGTGATAGCTGGAGCTGCAGCAGCCACCCTGAGTGAACCAAATACTAGGCACATGCTAAGGATGGCTGAGCATATAGATAGAAGATGCCCAGACAGTGATAAAAGTGAATCTGTCATTCTTCATATGCCTACATACTATTTTAGATGAGAAAAAAGTAAACCTATAATTTGTCTGTGCTGCAATTATTCAGGTTTCTCCCAACAATGGAATGAATTTCCTAAGTGTCCCAGTGTCTGATTTTTTCAGGAAATCAGAAAGATCAGGAAAAAATGGCATTCTCTATCAACAATTTGTATCTTCTCTGTTCTTAGAGTTTGCAGTTTGCAATAGAAAACTGACTGCCTGTTACAGATAGACTGTGGCTTTTTTATGTGGTACCTGTCCTACCCCAGTATGCTTGTCCATGCTGGGCAGAGCTCTGTTTTGTTTTCACTTGTTCACCACCAAAGACAAATTGTTTTCCAAAAGTCTGAGCATTCAGAGCCTTGCCGTGACTGTGTGTTAATCTTATGCCCCATAAAATCAATATCTCTTCTCCACTAGATTTAACCCCAGAGGATTTTGTTTGTCTTTCTCACTTTGTACCTAAAGTAGAACATTCTGGGATATCTTGAATGAACATCAGATTTATATCTGGGAAATTGTCCAGTGGCTGCTCAAGACAAGAGGCTTCTCTGTACTAGTTCAGAAGCAATGCCTTTTGCTGGAGTTTTCTGACACAATGTGCCATGCTCTTGGTCGTGGTGACAATTTCCCTGCCACTGCCTTTTGCCAGATGCCTTTAGCTTTTTTTTAATTCAACTAGGCAGGCTTTATAGAGAGGGACCAACACTAAAAAAAAAAAAATGATGACAGGTGACTGAATTAAGGCAAGGAAGATGGCACTGAACCAACAGCCAGGATCTTAAATAATGGTGCGATAATTGATGAAATATTAATCTGAGTTCTGTTTTTCTCCCTAAGCCCCACTCACCTGAACACCAAGCCCCTTTTCTTGGGATTTTAGAGGGGTTTGCCCTCTAGAGTTAGGGGTGCCTTCTGTCTCTTATAGGAGCTTGAATGTGTTGAGATTAGGCAGGTGTCCTGAAGAGAGGGGAGAAGGGACTTGGCCTGGAAAACCTCCAGAGGGAGGGATTTCATAAAAGACGAGACAGCGGTGGAGCACAGGTCCCCTCACCTCCCCGGCCTCCCCATAACCCCGTGTGGTGTGGGAGCAGCAGCCCCCAGACCCAAAGGTGGTGCAGACAGGCTAGATGTGGGGAGCATCTGTTCTGAGGGCTGGAGGGGCTCCTCACTCCTTCTGGGGGGAGAAACATCCGAGGACCTGCAGATGGCAGGAATAAGGCACAAGAAAGAAGCCCCAGGAGTGACAGCTAAGGCCTCATTTCCTGCCACGCCAATGATTGAAACCAAATTTAGGTTGATTTAAACAAAAGAGATATGTCATAATCCCTGCCTGTCTGACTTCCTGAACTGAGTTCTCACTTAGAAAAATCTGCAGTGACAGAGTCCTGAGTCCCCTTTGACCCCGGTATGGTTTTAGCTCTGGCTGCACCCCCTGTTTTATCACTTGAATAGGGATCATCTTGACATAATTCAGAAGGTGGATTAGCTAATAAAAATCATTTAAACTTCTGCTAATGGAATGAATATTTCGAGCTTTTAAATAAACTTTCACTCTGTTGGTTTACATTGCATTATGCCTGAAAATCTAATCTTATCAGTAGCTGCCAGAGATCAGAGCACCAGTGCTTTTTTCCCTCAAAACTCTGAGTCTTTCCTTCATTAACACATAGACAATGCCATTATTGTAGTTATTGGACTAGAACCCTTCATGCTACTGGAATAAACAGTTTAGATTAAGAGAGGTATATTAAACAAAGCTGGCAATTCAGGATATAATAGCAATAGTGATAAAATAAATTGAGGTGGCAGGAAGCTGTGTTGTCTTACTGCGGTTCCTAACACAGTGTCAAGATGGGAAAGGAAATACATTTATCATGAAAATATAATTCACAGTACAGATTAGAAGTGAGAATTTTGAGATAGGGACAAAGGGGGAAAAAAGAAAAAGAACAACTGACTATCTCTCCTAAAAATAATTGGGAAAAAACATTTTAATTAAATGCATTAAAATAGAGCTGCCTCAGTTTGAACAAAACAAGCTAACTGAACCTTTCACCTCCATTGTATATGGTGAGAGAAGAAGCAAGAGGAGAGAAAACAATGCCTTTGCATCAAATTCATGACCCTTAATAACATTTACTGCTAAATGCAATCTATGCCCTTGAATGTATAAATGTTTGCATCCAAGAAGGACAGTTCCATTTACATAAAACTCATTTCAAATTCAAGGTATTTTACCTTAATGAAGTCTTGTTACTGGCCATCAGATTATTCAATTAAAAATAAATTAAATCTGATTTGGGACAGGTCTTCCTTTGGCTTCCTGGTACACACCACCTTTTAGTTGTCTGCTGCAAAACTGGGAACATTGACCCCTTTATTGTCAAACTGGTACTTTGCCAGCACCCACTTCTCCCAGCCACGTGGTAATGGTTGCTGACACCTCACAATAACAACTGGATGTTGACAGCGACCTTTTAACTATAAACATCAGTGAAGGGACTTGAAAAGAAATAAAAAACAAACAAACAAACAAAAACCCCTCATATATGACAGCATATTGGACGTATTCTTGGCCTTCTGGAATTTCCCTTTGCAATTTGTACAAATAATAGCCCGCATTTCCTGGGTGAGAGTTCAAAAAGACACATGGCTAAAAGCCTAATTAAACGATGTCATGTGAAGCAGGTATGTGGACAGTTTGTACTTCACGGCCAAACTCGTTTCATCACCGGCACAAAAAGCTCAGCTTGGTGCACAAGAGAAATTTAAAGTTATATTTTTCAAGAAAGAACTAGTATATTTGCATTAGGGTATCTGATAAAGAGTGGGACTGAATATAAAACCTGTTGACGTATCGCTTGACTAAGATTCTTTGAGACTGGAACCTGAGATTGCCTTGGAGAAGACTTGAGACAAATATGAAGTACTTAAAGTGGAAAGAAACCTCAAGAAGGTAAGCTAGGAGTGTGTTGAAATTTTCGTTAAGTAGGTGAAACGAATTCTTTTAGTAAAGATGCTCATGGAAAAGTGTTCTGCAATTTTCATTCCTCCCATTACAGAACCTAATAGGCCCCAAAAGCCTTCATATACATATACATGTCATATATATATATAGAGAGAGACATACCCATACACATATACATATGTCCTAAATCCTGTAAAGACTTACTTTTTTACTGGGTCTCAGGGGAGACAGGAAATAGTTAATCTGCTAATGTTAGGTCCAAAGTTTGTATATGGCACCTCTGCAAAGATCATTTCTAACATAGTAAAGCTAATGAGTGGGTTGCTGCAGGGGTAGGGGTGCTGTGGCAGGGAGTAGAGGACAACAGGGAAGGAAAAGTGGAAACATGTGGGATCATTACTTACTTTTCCTCCCTGGTAAAAAGAAAGGCCAGTGCGCTAATGTTTCTGGGTCTTACATTTGGTCATTTACGTTGGAGGCTGATCATTAAACTTATGTCAATTATTCCCTTTGAGTAATAAAGGGAACTCCAAATTGTTCCGTCTTGACAGCCACATCAAAGACAGAAAAATACAGAGAAGAAAGTTGTCCAAAGTAATGCCTATACTAAGCATTCATAAATGGAACTTTCATTTGGGGAATAGAAAGTATGCAAGAATGTGGGCTGGTCAGGGCTGTGGTGAAGATTAATCCGAAAGCAGCTTCTTTCCCTTCCCCTGTTATGTGCCAACCTCTATTAATTTTTACCTCCCATTCTCATTATATACAACCCACTATGGATGGGATAGTTCATTTGCTTCCATTAAGTTGCTTTCCTCTGGTAGCTTGCTAAATGATTCCCTGCTTCCACCTCTTCCCAAATCCTTAGAACTTTATTTAATTAATCACATCTAGCAATGGTTAGGAGTGATAATTTCGAATCTTCAAGTGCCATAATAACTCAACTTTAAATGAGATATTTCTATCCTCCTTTTCTGCTATGTAGAAGAGTTTATAAATCAACATAGAAAAGTCTTATGAAGTAATAAACATAACTTCATAAGACTTAAATAACTTCCAGCCATTTAATTTCTGAGAGATCATGTCACTTAGGGCTTTTGATCTCTTTCTTTGAAACTAATGGTTATTTGCTGGGAAAAACTCAACGTGATTTTCTTTGCCTGAGCACTGTTTCACTGACTGCATGAATTTTGTTTTTTGCGAAGTATGTTTGCACCCTTCAGTGATACTTCAGCTTTTTATAGTATTAAGAGAACAATGACTTCATTCTCTCCAGTTGATAATTATAATGACATACTTTTTATAACTTGAAAAGGCATCTGCTTATTGATATGGGAGTTAAAATTAACTATTGCACAAGAATTAGCCATTGCATACCTTGCCTTATCTTGTGGAACAAAATAAATAGGATGGAAAATATGTGAAGGCTTGCGATTGCTTAAGTCTTTCTAAATGATAATCTGTGTTTGTACAGACACTTTTATCTTCTTTTTATACCTTATTTCACAGCCAATAAATTAAACAAAAAAAACCCTGCTCTTGTTGAATGTAGCCCTTTCTGAATGGTATAAGAGGGGAGTAAATGGAAAAGTGAAGAGAAATGAGGAAAATTGCACTAAAATGGACAGAAAATAAAGTTTTATATGAAGAGGTAAATTTTGATTCCAAATCATAAACATATGAAAGTTTAATTAAAAAATGTGAAGATTGATAAGCCAATGTTTCTCTTTGTAGGTAGCATATCTTCCACCCTTCTGTACCTCCTTACCACATTTTCCATAGATTCTAACTCTGCTTAGAGATCACCAAAATACCCTAGAACCAGTTGCAGTTTCAATCCTAACCAAGAGGAAAGAGGACGGATGAATTTAAGGAAACTGGTAAAATAAGAATCCTGAAAATGACATGATTATAATACTTTTATGCAATTGCACTAGTATTTCTAAACTAATGTAGGAAGTAAACCAACCCCAAGTGGATAAGAAGGCAATAGAACCTAATATATGGTCTTAAAGTTTATGATGTAAAGCTACAAGGACAATGGACGGCACACGGTGATATACTCCATAATGAAATGAGAAGAGGACTTTGCATGTTGTTGCAATCATCTATTCACTTCTCCATCTCCCTGGCTGAATGAAAATTTTCTTATAGAAGGACTGAACTTTATTTTTATCTCTTTTTTTCAACCTTAGTACTCAGCATATTGCCTGGCACATTTGAACACTCCATAATGTTTACTGCAATGCAGATTATACACGTTGCCAAAAGAAGTCAGATCCCATAAATCCTAATCTAGTCCAGTGTTCGTTTAATATTTTCCAATGCCAGGCTTCCCCTTTTGTATAAATGCAAATGCAATGTGAGAGGAAACCATATTTAGACTATTGAGCATTGAGCATGCAACAGATTATTTAACCTATTTGTGAGATGTCCACCACTCTGCCCCACTCCTCCCCACTTCTGGCCTGGCATGCAGAGTGTCAGCCTCCACAAATGACAGGGAAGCCAGGGGAAAACACTTGACCCCTGAGTAGAGCAGGTGGCAAGAGTCAAAGCGGTCCAGAAAAGAAAGGTAGGTGGGCGCTAAGGATGAACTTCATCAGCTGCCTATTAGTAATTATGTCCAGATTTAATCTCCCATCCAGAAGTTGCATGATATGTGGGAGAAGAGAAGACCTCCCACTCCAGTCAAGGAGAAACAAGAGGGGACCTGAGGAGGAAGGACAGAAGCATGAACAGGAAGAGACCCCAAGCCTCACCCGAGGGCAAAAATGATCCTATGAATGGAACATTCATTCAAGAAATATATGTTTCTTGTATGTTAGGTATGGACTTTGTTAAGTGTTTCAAAAATGAATTACACATACCTCCTACCTTCAGTGAGCTTAGAGTTTAGTGCTGTTGGCAAAGGCAACTCATGAATCATCATAGTGCAGGGCAAGCAGGGGTCTCAGCCACATACGGGGTCTCGGTGAGCTCTGTGTTTAGGAAAGAAGGATGATTGAAAGCTCTCCCACCAAAATGGGACCCTCCAGTCAACTCTCCCCACAGCTGCCAGAGGATTCTTTCTCAAAGGCAAACTTGTATCATGCTCCTGCTTAAAACTTTTCTGTTGCCATTCTCCATGGCCTTTTGGATAAGTTCTCTGTTCTATGGTGCCTTCATGTTCCAGAGCAGTTATCAAAATTAACGCCCAATGGGTTGGCTTAAACCATAGGAATTTATTGATTCATGTTTTTGTCTAAGGGAAGCCCAAAATTGACATTGTCAGCAAGAGGATACTTTCTTCCAAAGCCTGTGGCCATTCTTGGGGTCCCTTGGCTTCTATCCCTGCCTTGCTTACATGGTCTGTCTTCTCCTTTCTCTTCTAGGTTCCTGTGACTTTCTGCTCCCAGCTCCTCCCCATAGCTTTCTCTGTCTGAATTTCTTCTGCACATTGAGACCCCCAATAATACAGACTAAGATCTAACCTCATTCAATTGGGCCACATGTTAACAAATACCAACATCTTCAAGAGATCCTGTTTATAATGGTTTCACTCCCTCAGGAATGAAGACTCAGATTAAGAACACATTTAAATTGGGGTACATAATTCAATCTATCACACATGGCCTGTAAAACTGCTTGATTGGGTTCATCACGCACAGTCAATTGCGGCCCCCCAACTCCTACCGCGTCTCCATGTTACAATCACTTAATCTCAAGCTCACTCTCTTTCCCTCACTCCTATCTTCCCTCCCCCTCTCTCCCTCTTTGCCTCTGTCTCTCTCTCTCATACACATACACACATACACATACACACACACAACAGACACTGCATACAACAGACACTCTGTTTTCTATTCAATCTACACAGTTGTATAGTATTTCTGGAAACCATGCTCCTCTCAGCTCCCTCTTTCCTGCTAACCCCTTCAGTTTGGTTTTTTTTTTTTTTACAAAACAAAACAATATCCAAAAACAAACATTCTTAACATATGAACATTCCATACTTGGTGAATAACCAATGGCTCACAATATCATCACAGAGTTGTATATTCAACACCATGATCATGTCTCAAAACTTTTGCATCATTCCAGAAAAAGAAAAAAATGCATACATACCATACCCCTTACCCCTCCCTCTCATTGGCCACTAGTATTTCCATCTACCCAATATATTTTAACCTTTGTTCCCCCTATTTTTTTCTATACCCCCTACCACTCCCTCTCATTGATCACTAGTATTTCAATCTGCTCAACTTATTTTAACATTTGTTCCCCCTGTTATTTATTTTTAATCCATATTTTTAACTCATCCGTCCATACCATAGATAAAAGGAGCATCAGACACAAGGTCTTCACAATCACACAGTCACATTGTGAAAGCTATATCATTTCAAGAAACATGGCTTCTGGAATACTGCTCAACAGTTTCAGGCACTTCCCTCCAGCCTCTCCAATACACCTTAAACTAAAAAGGGGATATCCATATAATGTGTAAGAATAACCTCCAGGATAACCTCTCGACTCTGTTTGAAATCTCTCAGCCACTGACACTTTATTTTGTCTCATTTCTCTCTTCCCCCTTTCAGTCAAGAAGCTTTTCTCAATCTCTTGATGCTGAGTCCCAGCACATTCTAGGATTTCTGTCCGACATTGCCAGGGAGGTCTACATCCCTGGGAATCATGTCCCATGTAGAGAAGGGGAGAGCAGTGAGTTTGCTTACCATGTTGGCTGAGAAAGAGAGAGGCCACATCTGAGCAACAAAAGAGGTTCTCTGGGTTAACTCTTAAGCCTAATTTTAAGTAAGTTTAGCCTATCCTTTGCAGAGATAAGTTTCAGAGGGACAAACCTCAAGATTGGGGGCTTTGACCTATTGATTTCGTTGTCCCCACTGCTTGCAAGAATATCAGGAATTCTCCAAATGAGGAAGTTGAATTTTCCCCCTTTCTTGCCATTCCCCCAAGGGGACTTTGCAAATACTTCTTTATTCACTGTCTAAATCATTCTGGGACTTATCCGACCCCTGCAGTTTTAATTTGCTGATCTCTGTTCCCTCCACCCTGGGCCAAGCCACTTCCATGTCTCTTCTGGATGCTTGCTGCCATGGCCTAGCCTCTAATTATCAAAGTGTTCTACGCTACAGAATATTGTGCTCTTTATGAAATATAAATCAGATCTGTTTCCACTCTTTCAATTAAAACCCTTCAAAAATAAAATTCGAATTCCTTACCATGACCTCTAAGGCACAGCATTACCACCTGCTCTCCACATCTCCAACCTCATGCTATCAATGGCTTCCCCCTGAGTGTCTCAGTGCTCTTCCCATATGAGCCTCCTCGTTGTTTCTCACGCACTCCCAACTCACTCTGATCTCAGGGACTCAGACACATTCTGTCTGCCCAGGGCATTCTCCCCAATGAGCTCATGACTCTTCCATTCATGGAGATGTCGGCATACATGTCAATTCCTGAGAAAGGCCTTTTCTAACTAACCAAACTAAAGCAGTCTCTGAGCCACCCTCTTGCCACATGGCACAATTTATTATCTTCCTGGCCCTCCTCAATGTCTGAAATTACTGTCTTAATCTGCATACTTGGTTTTTTGTTTGTTTGTTTGTTTACTTGTCTGTCTTCCCTACAATGGAATACAAGCTCCCTACAAAAGGAAATATGATCAGTTTTACTCATCCAGTGCTTACTACAGAGCATGGAACTTATACGCATTCTACAAATGCTTGCTGGAGTAATGAATGAATCTTCATGGGTCTTCATTTACTTCTTATATTTCTGCATAATTCTATTTTGCATTCAGTGGAAAATTTCTCATTGTGCAGCTGTTTACACAATTGTCAGTTACCTTTTATTTATGGGCAACCTTCAAGCAATTGCCAAAGTTAAATAGGGAAAAAACGTCAAAAATAAATAATAGAAGACTCTTTAGTGAATGATTAAAAATTTAAAGACTCAGTGTCATTTTTACTGTATCTTACCATTCATCTCTCTGCATGACTCATAGTGTTTGTTTCTTTACCTGTGCTTTGTCTCCAAGCACCTGTTCTTAGAAAAACTAGCCATCGGGTCCTAGACTTTTGTTCATTATCCCTCTTTCACTTTTATTTTAAAAAACAGATGAAGTTGCCACAAGAAAAGAAAATAGAAAGTTGTCCCATTTTTTATCATAGCTTTTGGATTTTTCTCCATTTATTACTTAGCCTACATTCTTGAAGCCAACTAATGCTTTTGATAGGAACTTCTTCAGTTTCCTCTTTAGAAGTTTTTTATTTTATTAGTTGTGGAAGGTGGCGTGGACTTCTTTAAAATCTATTCTGTGGCTCTTCTTTGATGGGATGCTATGAAATGTAGGCTTGCCCAGGAGAAACCAGTGCTTAGACAGCTACAGTTAAAAGGCAATGTATGGGCGGGCCATGGTGGCTCAGCAGGCAGAGTTCTCACCTGCTATGCCAAAGACCTGGGTTCAATTCCTGATGCCTGCCCATGAAATTAAAAAAAAAAAAGGTAATGTATGTGTTAAATAGCAATGTACAACACTTAGCTGGAAAACAGAAGCAGCTACCGTAGGTGAGTCTTCCCTAACAAATGAAAAGCACCTTATTTTGCCATAACATCTTCATTTCTACTGCCTAAAGGAGAAGGGGGAGAAAAGTTGAGAATAGGAAATGTGAAAATAAATAGCACACAATTTTTCGAGTATTTGAACCAGCGATGGTAGAAAAAGAAGAGTGGCTAGAGGGGGTTTTGACGTCAGTGAAAGTCCAGAGACTGACTAAACTCACATGAAATTTTAGCTGCAAAACAAAATATTGGGGTGATTTGAAAGGGTGGGGATGGTAATAGGAGTAAGGAGAAAGTAATTTCTTTTGTGTGTCCTCTACATGCCAGGCGGTAAGCTAGACATATTGATTATTTGCCACAATTTTGAATGGTACTCAGAGGGTGTCATTGGGATTATACCTATAAGGAAGCTAAAAATCAATGGATTAAATAACTTGATCTGCTCATATAGCAGTGTGGAAAGAAACAGAATTAGAATCTGGCCTGATCATGAAGCCAATGATCCTTTTAGTCCACAATACCACTTCTTATTCTAATCAAGAATATCCAAGTTGAGATGCATGATTTAAACTGGACATTGGGTTAAATGAGTAACATAAAGGAATGTGAGAAAGGTGCTGATTTGTATCCTAATGTTTATTTGTTTGAATTTATTAAATAGTATAAAGAGCTTAATCTGAATGAGAAATCTATTGTTATCATCCAGAAAGTAGATTTGAGATTGACTCCTATTTTTGACTAGTGGACTATGTGTCAAGAATCACTATTTCATTTCATTAAAACATAGTGACTCATTCCATAAACCAAACAACCAAAGCAGCAGTGCCTTGTCATTTTTGGACAACCTGCCATGTGTTACTTTGTGTGACTAAAAGAAAATGGAATCTTAATGCTGAACTAGTAATTCAGATGTGAATGACACAGCAAACTCCAGAGGTAGGATCTGTGATGGCAGATGGATTATCAGGAACTGAAAAGATTTGGTGTGAGTACCAACATCTAATCTGGGTACCAATGCTTTGTTTTTATCCTGCTTTAATTTCTGTTGATTCTTCAGTGTTTATTTTTGCCAAAGAAAAAGCAGACCCCACTGAGTGTGCCATAGAAAGTGCTTTCCCGAATGGCTTGTTTTTCATGGAAGGAAAGTTGTTACCAGATTAATGTGCTCAAGGAAATGAAAAGCTCTTGATTAGCAGCCAAGAAGCCTCCTAATGAAATGACATTTCCCTCTAGTGATTTCAAGTGGGTAATAAAATCTAGTGCTCTCTGTGAAAAGTGCTTGCTTGTTTTATGTTGTTCTGAGATGCTCTTTGTAAATATGCCTTAATTGAGACAAACATAAAGATGGCTACCAAAATAGGTAAATTTGCATGTCCACTTATGCATGGAAGCAAAAGATTTATCCATCCCACAGGTAAACCTACACAACCTGAGTTGGGTAGCTGGAGGTAAATTTACCATGTGCACATCTCGAAATGAATTCTCCATAAGCATTAGACCTTCAAAGAGAAAGAGAAGGCCATATTTGTTAACTTGAGAACAGTGAGAGCTCCTAAAATGCTAGACAGAATGTAAGGGTGTATTATGGGGAAAAAAAATATGCCCTAAACAAAAGAAAGTTGTGAATTCTTAGAAAAACTAGTAATCTCTGGTGATTTTCTAGAGCTGAATTAACTATTAGACTGTAGTCTTCATTATGTCATCACTTAAATGTATATTTAAATATATAAAGGGTTGTTGTGTTTATGAGGTCTTCGTATAAATATGTGTATATAAAATGGCTTAGTTCTAAGTATCAGAAATCCACTCATCTGAGTGGAATTCATTTTAAATACACAGAGGCACTTGACGATACCCAGGGGGAGGATGGACTTGGAACCAAAAACTGGCAAGTTTTCTCTCAGAAAAATTCTCGCCCTCTCTCCCTCTTGTCCTCTCAGTTTCCCTTTCTGTTTCTGTTCACTAAAGCTGCCAGAATGCAATATATCAGAAATGGATTGGCTTTTTTCAAAGGGGATTTATTATTACAAATTTATAGTTCTAAGGCCATGAAAATGTCCAAATTAAGGCATCCAAAGAAAGGCGCTTTGGTTCTAAAAATAGGCTGGTCACATCTGGGGCTTGTCACATGGAAAGGCACATGACAATGTCTGCTGTCCTTCTCTCCCAGCTTCTGGTTTCAGCTTCGAATTCCAGAGGCTTTCTCTCTAAATGTCTGTGGGGCCTTACTTAAATTCTTGGGTTTCATCTCTCTGCTCTCTGTGTCAGTTCTGAGCTCTCTTTCTGTTTTCTGCCTTTTATTCTTTTAATAGAGGATTCCAATAAAAGGATTAAGATCCACCTTGAGTGGGCAGGGTCCCTACGTCTTCATGGAAACAACCTAATCAAAAGTTCCCACCCCACAATAGATCGGCCCCCATAATACTAGATTAAAAGAACATAGCTTTTCTGGAGGTACAACACAGTTTCAAACCAGCACACCTTCTCTCCAGGCAGTTTTTTCATTCATCTTTCATGCTATTAGGATTTCTCAGGCCACTTCAAGAATTTCTACTTATACATCCCTCTCATCAAGAGAATCAGATTGAGAATAGGACCTCTTAGTGCTAAGTTAAGAGTTCTGAGGAATGTATTCCCTTGCTAGCTTGGGACAGCTGGACCATCCCTGAAACAGTCATTTGTAGCCAGTGGTTCAAGATCATCATAGTATTAACATGCTGCTTTGACATTAAAATGTTATACATTTAGAGGGAAGGCAGCCTCCTGTGCCCCTGAACTGGTCTGAATTTGTGGACCTAGCCATGTCCTTTAGTCCTCATTCAATCTTGCTGGCTGAGAACTTTTTGATTGTTCCCATGGAAAGGTGACTCAATCGATTGTGGGTATTAACTTTTGATTAGAGGGAGATTGCCTCCAACCATTCCAGGTGGGCCTTGACTGGATCCTTTAAAAGAGGAAACATTTTAGAGAGAGTCCCTTTTAAAGCCACGACAGAGCCTGTGCAGCCAGAGACCTTTGGAGAGGCAGAAGGAGCTTCATGGAACAAGAAGCCAGGAGAGAAAGCTAGCAGATGCTGCCATGTTCGCCATGTGCCTTTCAAGTTGAGAGAAACCCTGAACTTCATCAGCCTTCTTGAACCAAGATATATTTCCCTGGATGTCTTAGATTGGACATTTCTATAGATTTGCTTTAATTTGGACATTTTCACAGCCTTAGAACTGTGAACTTGCAACTTAATAAATTCCCCTTTGGAAAAGCCGTTCCGCTCCTGGTATTTTGTATTCCAGCAGCTTGCAAACTACAAGAGCCCCCAAATAGATGAGACGAAGAAAAATGCAATGTGCCTACCTCTGCAACCTTATATAATTAAAGAGATCTCAATTCAAAAGGGACCATTGCATTTGGTTGCTGAGCTTAAAGACGAAAATGTAATATTACCCACTAATCCTTTTCATACTCTCTGAAAATTTCCTTCTGCCTAGAATGCCTTCCATTGTCCTTCCCCCTGTCTGACCAACTACGGCTTACCCTTCAAAACTCAACTCAAATTCTACTTTCTCTGGGATGCTTTCCTCAATCCTCCTGTCTTTATTTCCAGAAAACATAATTGCTTACACTTTAAGAGAGCACTTGTCGCACTCTGTACTATAATGATCTGTTGAAAGCCTGTAATGGGTGATTTATGTATTAAGTGTTTTATTTCAGAGATTATTTTCTTAAGTTCCTATCAAAAAGATAACCTTCAGTGGTATAAAGAGTTACTTCCTGTAAGCAACCCAAGAGTAACACCAAGAGAAAAAATATGTATTTCTATTTTCTTCTTTAATAAACCTTAGTTTTTGAGCAGTATTAGTTTACAGAAAAATTAAGCAGAAAATACAGATCATCCCATATACTGCCCCCCCCCACTGGGTGCACTGTCTCCTGTTATTAACATTTGTTATGACTGATGAGCCAACGTTGATGGACTTTGATGCACTAAAATCTGTTATTACATTAAACTTCACTTTTTGCACTGTACGGTTCTATGGGACTTGACAATCTACAGGTTGTTTTCCACCTGTTTGATACTTACTAAAAAAACTTAACAAAGGCCTAGACACAAGCCAAAGACTCCACACTTTTCCCTTCACCTTAGAACATAAAAAAATGATTTTTCCTCCATTTCTTCCTCACACCTTGTTCAGGGTGATCTAGGCAACATTCAGGCATACTTCCACGTTTCCATCATTTCCATCTAATGGCATGGCATTTGATATGTTTCTTATATAATGTCAGAAGCATACATCTAGGAAAGTGTTTGAGAACTACAAATACAGTATAAAGAATTTCTACCACTTATTTTATATCTCACATAAATAAACACTTTAAACGTATTTCCCTCCAAAAGCAGAGGGGATATATCTCATTAATAAATCCCTCTTGTGTTCTCCTTTTTCTGCCCACAAGAACGAAAGCAGTATCCAGTTACTTTAATTTGTCACCCTCTGAACAGCTCTCCCAAACACAGCACCTTGCACATAATTGGGGTGGGGTAGAAATCCTGTAGATGAATTAAAAGAAGCCAAGATCATACTTCAAAGAATATCAGGATCACATGCATTTTGATTCCATGTTATACGTTTAGAAAAGGACATATACTGTGTCCTATAAAACTTTAAAGAATTGGCTTTATTTCTTTTAGCTTAAGTTTCTTAATCCATAAACTAAGCTTATAGTACCTGACTCACTGGATGGTTGTAATGGCTGGAATTGTTGATTTAAAACTCCAAGCATATGCTATGACTTCTCTTCCTCCTGTTCTTGGTGATGAGGGCAATGCACCACTAATAAAACAGGGCTCAGGGTCGCCACCTGCTCATTTGCAAGGCAAAGTTGTCTGCACCCTGTCGATACACACCACTTATTCAGTGTGCATGTTTAGGGGTTTGTTGCACCAACCCCACTCCTGTCACTGACATTTAAAGTGTGGCGACTCTTCTCACAGTCCTCTAAGAACCCATAACTGTTTGCTAGGGGCAAAGACAGGGCAGGTACAAGAACCAAAAGATCAAACAAAAAGGGCACATCATACTGGAATGGTGATTTGCTTGATGGCAAATAATTGAAATCACTGTTTTTATAGTAATGCAACTAAACAAAAAGGGAAACCACGAAGATGTTATGTGCCAGTGGTAGGTAGCTTCTAACTCTGCCCAGACACCTGAGGATTTCAGTACACTTGCCTCTGGTCTCAGGTCTTGAGTGTATTTGAGAAGCATGCGCTACTGGACATCAAGAAGAGATGAGAGCGGCATAGCGTGCTGCAGAGGTTAGACTCCAAGAGCCCACACGTTCCATCTAAAATGCAACTCAAATGAAGAAATCCACTTCTCTTTTGAAGGTTCTTCCTGCCACTCAAGGAAATTTTTAGAAAGCAAAAACGAAATCAAAATCAGGGGACATACCAGTACATAAACAGTCATATGACTCAAGTTTTCTAGGACAGATAGAAATTACAATTTCACAGCTATTGCCCCAACCATATAGTTGTACTTATTAGACAATGTATTCCATTTTTGTTTGTTTGTTTCTTGTTTTGGATTGAATAACTAAAAGGGCATTAACTATACCTATAAGAGTTGTATAAAATCCTTAAATACAGAGGATAGTGTCTATCTCTGTAGACACCTGTCTGGAATCAAAAGGGTCTTGATTTTGCACTTACAGATGGATGAACCGAATCAATGGGTCAAAAGCACTGGCTCTTAACAAACTTGCTGCACCAACCTGCCTGAGTGATAGGATAGGGTAGGATAGGATAAGATAGGGTAGGGTAGGGTAGGGTAGGGTAGGGTAGGATAGGATACAATAATTAGGAACTTAGAGGTCCTGCCTTAGAAGGAGTTGTATCAGAATGTAAGGGATGGGTGCAGAATTTATAGTTTCAAAAAGAATCCTGCAATGCTGCAATGCCTATAGCAGGATAGGCTAAATGGGCTTTTTGCTACTATGCTCAGCTTGTTACAAGCTTTAAATTGTAGCACCCTAAAAAGGTTTGTTCATCCAGCAAACAATTATGCCCTGATATGTGCCGGGCTCTATGACATGTGGAGGTCTCTGTTACATTCTCAATGTTTTCTCTGTGGTCTTCCACAGTATAACATTTTAAAAAATAAAATGAAAATGAGCCTAGATCACGGAGATTCCATAAGGAGAA
This sequence comes from Myrmecophaga tridactyla, assembly GCA_004026745.1. Taxonomy (NCBI): domain Eukaryota; kingdom Metazoa; phylum Chordata; class Mammalia; order Pilosa; family Myrmecophagidae; genus Myrmecophaga; species Myrmecophaga tridactyla. The sequence continues at coordinate 11,961 of PVIY010007936.1, read as the reverse complement.
TTTTTCAGTGATTTTGTGTTTGTGATCCTTCCTTCATTTCCTTTGGGAGTGGTGAGGCCATCTCAGAAAAATGATGTTACATAGATCTACTTCCCTTTGTAGCCACATTCCCCTATTTCCCAAAAGGAACGTGAAGAGACCATTTTCTAAAATTTGTTCATAAATAAAATTTAAATACCAAATCCTGGGTTTTGCAGCAGTTTAAGATGGAACTTTTTTCATTTCTGAGTAAATGCAGGCTTTCTGGGTTTAACAGCAGTCATTTCAGAGGCAGAAGGGAAAAAGAGAAGCAGCTCATCTTTCTCAGCTCCAAATAGTTTTTGACAAATGCGGAGTTTTTCTTGACCCGCCCCCCCCATGATAAAACTCATGTCTTGCAGATCATGCAATCTGGAAGGCTCAATGGTTTTCAGCCCTGGTGGTTGGCCAGGGTTTCTACTGTGCTCAAAAGAGAGAAAAGGGATTTTCGATATTACCCGTGAATCGAAGGCATGGAATCCTTTGTTTGATGTGCAAGACAACAGCTATCGTTTGGAGGGAAAGTCTTCTAAAACCATTGATAGCAGGATATCAAAGAAACTCAACACACTGAGTTTCTCCGACAACCATGAAGAAACTGTTCTCTTTCCTTCCGACAATTTTTTCATAAAGTCGTTCGACTCAACACATGTGGGGTAAGCCGGTGGAGCAGAATCTTAAACTTCCTCTATTATCACCATCTCTCACTCAAGATTGCTTTGAGAATCCATGTCATGTGGAGGGTTCAGGGAGTTATGTGTTGTTCCCAGCTCAATCCTTACCAATTGTACATCCCACATGAAAGTCATGGTTAGTACTTCCCCATATTGTAAGAGGAAATGGTGATTCATGCCTGGGAGACAGGATGAAAAGAAAGGTCTTGCTGAAATATTCAAATCCAGTCCTCATTTGCTCTGCTCTTATGCCATGAAAGAACAGCATTTCAAAAACAAACCAGAAGCCAAGTCTAAATTAGTATCTACACAATCTTGAAGAATTGAAGGCTTATGTAATTGCAGTAGTTGCCAGGGTGGGTTGGGGATCAAAAAGCAATGTAGAAACTCTTATGCCATTTAAAGCAGATTGTCTTCTCTACCGCAGTTGTTCATGTAATTTCAACAGCCATATGCTTGTCTTCTGTTTGCTGGCAACCTCGTTCTGCTCTTTATTTCTTTTTTAGTTTCAATAGAAATCAAGTGGTTTTGGCCATCGGCCTTCCTGCCAGTCTTCTTTCAGTATCCTATGAAGACAATTAGATGGAATAAGACTTATGATGCAGACACACCCACTGGAGTTGAAATAATGGGCTGCTAATTTTCCATTTTTATAGGCCTGCCCCTGTGACAGCATGGCATGCTGAGCTACTGTCTTCTACAACAAGGGGTGACGCGTCAAAGGTTCTCTAAAGGAGTAATGGAAGAGAATCATCAAAGAGACAGGGAGAGAGTTTAGTTAGGAGCAGGAATTTCAGAACATCTGAAGGAAGAATTATCCTCCAACTGGACTCAGTAGGAATACTATCAGAATTTCAAAAGTAGAGAAAAGAAAGAAAAGCCAGATTGGGGGATGGGGTGGGTGGAAGAGTAGCCGGTTGACAATCCAAACCTGACTAGTTTGAGCAGAAATGTTGCTCTGAATTCTTTGTCAAACGAAATATGAATAACAAGGAAAGGCTTTTCCACTAATGCCAGTCCTGCTTCAAAATGCAATGGGCTAAGCCTTGCAAAATCCCAAGCCAGAGTTCACGGTGGACTTGATGAAGCTCCAAGGGCTCTGCTAGGCAGTACCTGCTCTCTGGAGTGGCAACCGAACCAACTAACTGCCAAGAGGAAAGACTCTCGGTAGGAAGGGGCAGCTCCATCAGTTTGAAGGGTTCTGGGATAGCAGTTTTCCCTTTACTAAGGGTCAGGTATACAGAGGTAGTTCGGAGAGCACTTTCATGATTGAAAGGCATCTTTAAAAACAAACAAAAGCCTATCTAACAAAAAAAACTTTTCCAGACCAGCCAGCAGCAGTCACTTCACCATGGCACCCATTTGTCATCATTATTTGTTTCTTTGATATAAATAAGCCATAGCGGTGAAAGAGCCATAGTAGATACTTAACACACACTGGTTCATCTGGGGGACTCTAATGATCTCAAGCAACTTGAAAATGCTTTGAACATGCCAGCTGTAGTATTAAAGCACACAGCTGCATTCAGTGGCTTAGGATCATTGATTTGACTACTCAGATAGAGGCTCAGATGCTTTGTCAGGTTGGGCTTTTCCTTTAGGACATGTAACTCTTGGGTTTAATTCTGAACCATAAAAATCTTTATATCTGTGACTTTTCTAATATGCACTTCTTAAAGTCTTTTTCTCATATGTTTGCATCCGTTTACATTTCTCTTTGCATTCAAGTTGATTTCTTAGTTTCAAAATCACAGTTACCGAAGCAATGGATGTGAAAAAAAACTGCTAAAGCCAAATTTGAGCGGGTACGTCACAGTGGGATTTCACGAGGTTAAAATCACTACCCCTTGTGCAGTCACTTCCATTCTCTTTTTGTCCCAGGATATTAGAGGGTCTGCAGGTAAATGCATCCAGGAAATCTTGCACATGCCACAGAAGCCCCCAGAATACCCCTGAATCACCATGGAGACCATTACACACAACCCAACTCCTAGAGCCTTTATAATAAGTGGTCATAGCTGTGTCTTCCTCTCCATTCACTTTTCACTGTATCTTTAGAATTTTGCAGTATCTGAAGCCAGAACTTAGAGTATGGTTCCTGAAGGGGTTGGAGATCCTCTGAGTTTGAACAAATTCTCTGGACCTTCCCCAATTCCAAGCCATGACTTCAGAACAAATTTCAGAGTTCTTAGAGTCCTGGATAGTTCAGAGCCCAGCATGTGGGTCAAGCCACCCACGTGTTCCAGCGTGAATGTGAGAAGCTTATAGAATGCCAGCTCTGTATAAACCAGCTCGCTTCTTTAGCAGCAGAGAGACAGGAAGATGCCCACAGTTTTAGTCCGTTTCTTTTCTTCCTATCTTCTGAATAATTTAGAAATAAGATTTGTTTGGCTAATACCTCCAACTTTTTTAGAGGTAATCTCTTGTTGTTTCTTGTATCCTGTATCTATGCAAAAATGGAACTCTTGTCCCCCTTTATTTTCTTCTGTTTTCCAGACATCAAGAAATTTAGGAATTCCAAAAGGAAAGTTGATATGAGAAAATAGCCATCTGTCATCCCTTTCCTTGGCATATGTAGTCTTCTAGCTCTGAATATTTTCAGGCAACATTGTATATTTTACTAAAGCAATCAAGACACAGCAATTTCTCTCTGATGCACTTTATATGCTTTTTTTAGTTGCACATAACTTTCTACCATGAAATGTGGTCATTTAAGCATATGTTACTACTAGACTATAAAGTCATGCAAGAAAGGATTTCGCTTTGATTTGTCATTGTATCTCATGGGAGAAAGTCATCTGACATTTATTGAATAACTAGTATATACCAGGCACCCTTTTAGATGGTCTAAATACATAATCATAGTGAACCTCACAATGCCACAAGGATTTTACAGATGTGAAAACCAGGGATCATGAACGGATTGTGTCCAAGGACACATAGCTAGTGGGTGGTGGAGAAGCTGCTTGAATCCATGGTGCCTGATCAGTTCTGTGCACAAAGTAGAAGTTCAGTAGACACGGATTTACTTTTTACTTTCTCTGACACTAGATCTACAACCTGCAGGGTATTTCAGAATCGTGCCAACATTCAACAACTAACCACTTCATTCTAATGAGTGAATTAGAATTGTAAGTAAGATCTTGAGATCTTACAATTAACCCTGATAGAAAAAGCTTTATTGTATATTATGGCCTTAGCACAATGCACAGTTTTCTCTTTGGAGCTTTGGAGCAGGGAGATGCCAACTCAAATCCATTGCTCTCTGGTGAGACAAGCCATCAAAAATGATGGTAAGAATAAGGGGAAAAAAAAGAATATAAAAAAAATGACGGTACTATCACCTTTTCCGTTGTATCAATGATATTGCTTGCTCGGAAAATTTTTAACATTTTCTTTTAAGCCAATTTCTACCTGATGAGAAAATCTCCTTAGATGTGAAATCTTGATGCACCCACAGTTTGCTCATCATTCCAGAGCCCTAATAATACTCCGTATTGCCCCGGAGTAACACATGGCTAGGTAATCTATGGAGTTTAAGTTGCCACATTCCCGATGGAGTGAAGGTTACTATAATTGTCACTTCTAGTCACAGCAGTTCTGGGAAAGGCAACAGGGTGGAGGAGAATTTCACACATGCCATATGCCGCTTGCCCTGCAGGCTCCGGCTTGGACTTGCTGCAGTTGGGAGGAGGGGAAGAGCTGGAGGGAAATGTGTCTAGATGATGCAAACACAAGGAACCCAGAGCCTGTGAGATTTTACTCTGAGCTATCAGTGCTCACCATGTCGTGCTTATTCGCCTGGTTTTATGGTCCCAGCATTTCGGCACTCAGCAGTCACATCCACACTGAGCAGAGTGAGAATTTGGCACATCAATCCAAAAGATAAGGAAGGTGTTTTAAAAGGGAAACCTAATCAGGTTATTTCTTCCTACCCCAAAGAAAATCTCTAACCTTACCGTTGATGTAGCAGTTGGAAATAACAAAATGATGTATTTTTCCTTGTCTTGTAAACTGCCTTCTTCTTTATGTTAAAACAAATAGTTTCTTAATAGGTAAGGATCAAATATGAGGCTATAGAAGAATTAAAATAATATCAATATTGCATCTGTTGTTAAGCACAAAATGAATGTAAGCTCAAGGAACAGAATTTTCTCTAGTTATTTAGGTTGTGTCCTTTTCTGATGTAAAAATCTCATCTCCATTTCCACTCCTGCCATAGTGAGTCACTTTCTTTCCTGGGTATCTCCACTGAACAAAAAGATCTTGTCAATCTTTGCTTTTCCTGCATTTTACTCCACAAATAGAGCATTTGCTCCAAATTAAACATTATAAATAAAATTTTTCAAGCACAAACACCCTAGGAGATTCTCAGTCATTGCCCCATACACCCCCTCCTTCTTGGGCTTCCCCTAAATTTTCCTGGTTTTGAATTACAAGCCTCTAAGCAGTTTAAATTGATTAATGCAGCGCTCAGCTGTGGCCCACTCTTCTCACTCTTTGCAGAAAACCTTGATTTCTAGCTCATTGGATAAATGTATGTTATTTGCTGCAATCTCAATCGTGCTTCAGGCTTTACCGATGAAACTGGCCTCAGTGGAATTGCCAATGCCCTTTCACTTGCCTTAACCACCTGGCATTCTCAATCATTTTTTTTGTAAATCAGTTTATCGGGTTTACAGGGTGCACGAGTGGCTCCGTGGAGAATGCTCATCTTCCATGCAGAAGACCAGGGTTCGATTCCCGGACCATGCACCCCAAAAATAAATAAATAAATAAACATTAAAACATCAGGTTTATAAAAATATAACTTATGTACAGCAAATTTTACCCTTTTTAGATGCACAGTTCTATAAATTTTTTAAAGACACAGGCAATCCTGTCACTTCCACCACAATCAAGACAGACAATTTCTGACCCCCCAAAAGACTCCTGAAACTTCTCTCAAGTCAGTTTCCTCCCCCACCCAGCTCCTGGGGAGCCAATGATCTATTTTCTGGCCCTATCGTTTTGCCTTTTCCAGAGTATCATGTAGATGGAATCATATACTATATAGCTTTTAGTGTATGGCATCTTTCACTTAGCATAATGCATTTAAGATTCAGCCACTTATCAGTTGTTTGTTTCTTTTTTATTGCTGAGTTACATTCTAGTGTTCAGTTGGGCTATAGTCTATCCATTCTTCAGCTGATTGACATTTGTGTTCTGTTTAGGTTTTAGTGATTCCGAATAAAGCCACTATAAACTTTCATGTACAGGTTTTGTATGGTTGTATGTTTTTGTTTCTCTGTAGTGAATACCAAGGAGTGAGGCTGCTGAATTGCAGCGTAAGTTTATGTTTAACTTGATAAGAAATTGCCAAGCTCTTCCAGCATGAAATTTCACAATTCAGCAGTTCACATCCCAACTTGTAATGAATGAGAGGTCCTATTGCTCCACATCCTTGCTGCATTTGGTATCGTCAGATTTTTATTTTGTTTTGTCTTAATGCTAGCTACTTTAATAGGTTTATGGTGGTATTTCATTGCGGTTTTACTTTGTATTTCCCTAATGACTAATGGCATTGAACATTTTTCATAGCCTTATTTGCCATCTAAGGCTTCTCTTTGGAGAAGTATTTGTTTAAATCTTCTTTTTTTTTTCCAACTGAGTTGTTTGTATTCTTATTTTTCATTTGTGTGTTAATATATCTGGACACCAGCCTATTATCACATATATGTTTTGCAAATATTTTCTCCCAGTCTTTGACTTCCCTCTTCATTTTCTTAGCAGTGTCTTTTGAAGAGCAGAAGTTTAAAATTTGGTTAAATCCAGTGTATTTTTTTTTCTTTTATGGTTTACACACTTTGCATACTAGATAATTCTAACCCAAGGTCACAGAAATTTTTCTCTTGTGTTTTCTTCAATAGGGTTTATAGCCTTAAATTTTGCATTTTGGTCTATGATCCATTTCAACTTAATTTTCTGTATATAGTCCAACATATTTATCAAGTTATATTTTTATGCATATGGTTCTATTTGTTGAAAAGACTCTCCTTTCTTCATTGAATTGCATTGGCATTCTTTGCCCAAAGTGTGGGCTATTCCTGGATCTATGTGTCTTTCCTTTCTCCAATACCACACTCATGAACCCCCCAATTTTTTTTCCAAAAATTTTTGGGTCTTCTATCCTTTTCTTTTTTCATATAAATTTTATAATAAACTTGTGAAATTCTTCTTTAAAAAAAAGTTTACTGAGACTTTAATTGGGATTGTATTGAATCTAAACCTCTATTTGGGAAAAATTAACCTCTTAACACTATTGAGTTTCTCATCCATGAATATGATACATCTCTCCATTTATGTCTTAAAATTTCTTTCATTAATAGCTTACAGTTTTCAGCATACAAATCTTGCATATTTCTTCTGAGATTTATTCCTATGAATTTCATGTTCTTGATGCTATTGCAAATGTTATTGTTTATAATGTGAATTTTCAATTGTTTATTGGTAATGCATAGAATTGATTGATTTTTGCACATTGACTTTATATTCTGAAATCTTTGTTGGACTCATTTATTAGTTCTAGTAGCTTTTTTGCAGATTATTTGAGATTTTGTACATATATTATCTCATCATCTGTAATGAGAGACAGTTTTATCTCTTCTTTTCTTCTCTTTGTGACTGATGTTTACTTACTGCTCTGGTTAGAATCCAGTAAAATGATGAATAAGAGTGGTGAAAGTAGATATCTTTTCCTCAGTTCCAATCTTTGGTTCTTTTTAAATTGAAATATTTCTTTTCCTTACTCAACCCCTCCTGACCTCCGTGACCCCACATTCTCAAGATTCCTTAGGTTCTTCCTCTTACCTCTTTTATAGAGGCCATTTCTTTTGGCTACCTTTAAGTGTAGATGTTCTCCAGGGTCTACCTTAACTAAATACACTCTCATTCTACATAAACTCCCTGTGTTATCTCATTTACTCTTTGAGTGCCCAATACCACCCATATACAGATGATTCATAATTCTACATTCAATCCCAGATTTTTCCAAGCAAACTCACTTATCCAATTGCATGCCAACTGTATGGCTCAAAGACATGTCAAATATAATATTGTTAACAATTTTAACCCATAATGCGTACCTTCTCTTCCTGTCTCAGCAAGCTGATTTCTATAGTGATATATTTTTTAACATAAATCTGATCATGTTGCTCCTTTGCTTAAACTTTTAATGGTTTATTCCAAACTTTTTACCTCTGTATGCGCTGACAACTTCAGACCTCATCACCTAATAATTTCCTCCTTGTCAACTACACTCCAGCCACATGAGTCTCCTTTCTTTTCCTTGAACCACAAAGCTTGTTCTCATCTTATACCAGAAATAGACCTTTGCATAAATAATACTTTTTGACCATTTAGGTCATTTGGGTTCAAATATCACCTCCTTAGGAAGACTTTCCTCTATTGAGTCTGTTGGTAACTCCAACCCCTGATCATCGTCTTTCATGTGGTCCTTTTCTGTTTTCTTCTTTAAAGTTATTAACATCTAATTTTTCTTTCTTGTACTTTTTTATTTCTCTCTCTAGACATTAAAGTTCCATAAGAACAGGGATATTGATCATTTTGATGTAGTTACTGTCTCCCTGGTGCCTACACAAATCTCTTAGCACATGGTAGATGCTCAGTAAATAGTAAGTGCTAAATTAATGAACAACCTCTCTAATTCACCATCCTCCTGAAACCTGGCTACCATCTGATTCAGTCAAAGTTTAGTAAGGAAAACAGAAACCACTCTAGATAGTTTAAGCAGGAAAGGACTTAATATAAAGAATTAGGGCATTGAAGAATCAATTAAAGAACTAAAGAAGCAAAGGTCAGGGAAGCGGCTGCCAGTGTTTAGGGAAATAAGTTGCAAGCATTGTAGGAAATCATCTTTCTAGAATGCGATTCTGACTGTGTTAGTCCTTAAATTAAGAGCCTTCAATGCTTTTCACCACTTCAAAGTGTCATCATAAGGTAAGTTCCATAGCAGGGGTAGGAAGGCTTGGTGTCTCCTTACCCTTTATGCAGCACTGCACGCAGCACACACGGCATGACCACTTTGTCTTTCTTTTACTCGTCCACTTTGCTTGGTTTGCTTCCTGCTGCCCCAACCTAAGGCTTACTTATTCTTTAAGACCCAGCTCAGTTGCCCCCTTCTCCAGAAACCCTTGCTTGCCTCCCTGTTTCTTCCTTCTCCTTGGCCTTCTCTTCTCCGAAACAGAATTAGAAGCATCTCAGGGGCGCTTCTACGCGTCTCCTATATGTCAGTTTATGGATCTGTCTCCCCACCCAAAAGAAATCTCTAGGAGATGGATTCTGTCACATTCATCTGGATATCAAATACCTCACAACACAGAGCAAACAGTGAATGTTTCACAAATGGCTGAATGAATGAATAAATACATGTATATCATTCATTTGATCCCATTAATTATTTTTTAAAGATTAGGTGTGTGCAAAGAAAGAATTCCCAGATAAACAAAATGAAGTTGTAGGTAAAAGGGGCCGGTCCTTCATACCTCTCTAAGATCACCTCTGATTTTTTTCCCAAGAGTAAAACATTTTCTTTCCTCACACCTATTTGGATTTGATGGAAACAGAGTAGAAAGGGACTAAAAAGGTATTGTTCCACTCGGATATCTTAGAGACCCACTTAGAAGAAATTAATAGCAAGGGCTACAGATCAGAAATGCAAGATGCTAATATTGCAGTTCTTTTGAAAACAAGCAGATATGCTTATGAAAGAGCCATACCAAAATCCAGCCAGATTTTATCTGGCATAAATAAGAGATCTTTTGGTCTGCAAACAAGTAGGAGTCTAATACTTTGGCATTTTATTGACCACTAGTAGGACATTGCCTTTTCTTCTTAGAACACTTCTATAATACAAGAAGATTTGACTTTTCATTTGTTTACATACACAATATTCTTAAAATAAATGGCCCCGTCCAGCCATACTGATTTTACTAACAGGCTAAATAGCATGGGACTTCCCAATTAAGCTTTGCAACCAGTGCACTAAAACCCAGGCTGTCTCTAAAGGCACATGGCAACTGTGTTCACCCTCTATGAAGAAGCATTGGTTGGTTTGACTTCTGTGCTTGGAGCTGCACAGCTCACAGCTGCTTCTTCTCCACTCTCTCCATTTCTTCCAAATGGAAATGACCAGCAGTATGCACTAATTTACATATTACTTAGCAAAAACATTAAATGTAGCTTTATTTCTCCACTTTGCTCTCTCATAGCCTCTCAGTTCTCTTCTAGTGCCAATTTATGATCCCTGCCCTTCTGAGGGCCTTTTCTTTGAGCCCGTCAAACACCTGATGCTCCAAGGTGATAGCTTAAGATTTCTGTTTCCACTAGAGCAGGCAGCCCCAAAGCATTTTAATTTGGTACACACTGCCTTTATTTATGGCAATGGGCTTTTTGATTCGCATTTTAGAGTTTTGCAAGGGTGTCCTTTGTTGAACAAGATTCAGAATACAATCGTATCAAAAAACAACTCTTTAGAGCACTACAAATTACAAGCATGTAAAGTACTGGGGTGTGCTAGGAGTTCCATCCACTTCTTAGCTTCTCCCCATGCCTCTTCCTTAGGGAACTCCTGATGCTCTATAGATTTCTTGTTGCAGTCTGCAGGCAAGGACATGTGAAAGTTGTAAATACTGAGAAATGATCCTTCGCAGCCCACCGACTGCCCTGGGGCCAGGGGGAGAATCTTCAAAACCACACGAAGAGCAGGAACCCTGGGTAAAATCACTTTAGCAGTAAGAATTCTATTTTCCCAGATCTGCTCTGGGCCTGGTCTAGAGGCTTATTTGGAAATTTTTAGAATATTATTTGCTATCTCTACGCCCTCCTTCTGTGCCTTGAGCCAGTGGCCAAAATTAAATCAGAGGGGGAGTATCTGAGATATCCTGGGTGTTTTGCCATTTGAATTTTTCTTCTGACTCAGTTCTCTTCTCAAATTAAAAAAGAAAAATCATGCCATTGTATGCGTACCTCTGTTACCGAATTTCTCTAAAGACAGACAGGAAAATATGAGAGAGAGAAACGTTCTGTCCTACCTTACAAAATAACATCATGCAGTGTTGGAGTCACGAAGATTCAGGGCCTCAGTGGCAGGTGAGAAAGCCCAGTGTACGCCCCATGGATGACAGTTGTCCATGGATTGGCACAGGGATGTCCACTGGATCAGGAGAAGGACCACCAAGTACCATTGCATGCCACGGGGCAGATGAGGAGACATGTTTGTGAACATATGCCAGACCCCTCCTGGTGGTTCTCAAACTCTCTTGGCATGCTGTCACAGAGAGGGGAGCTACGATGTTAGGGTCAGGACAGTGAAATGTGGATGACTACTGTTGCTAGGACTTAGTGATTTTCCCTAGAACCCAGAGCCCAAGGCAAAGTTTGCATGCTAACATTTTGGGAGGGGTGTGTAATCCCAAGGACATAAGAGTGAGGAAACACTCAAAATGAAGCAGGGAAAGAGAAAAAGCAAAACCAAGGAAGTACATTTCTAAGCTGGCCATCATTTCTCAAGAAAACACAAGTGATTGTTGGGCCACATCCCAGATCTGCTGGTTTCCCCCTCTCTCTAATCTCTTAGCTCATTCTGTCCTGGAGTCTTGACTCCTTATACTTCTGGGTTTTCTCCTATGATGCCTTGGGATAACCTGTGCAGAAACCAGAGCATCATATCCCTGGATATGAATAGTGGGCTTGCCCAAGCCCCCCAGGGAAGCAGTCTGCAGTTTGAGAAGATAAGGCTGCAGAGGCTGCTGCAGTGGTTTCGCAACCACAGGAATCAATGGGGTTGACTCCAGCCAGCAAGCTCAGCAAAGAACCAAGTCTTCCCGAGCATGTGGGGCCAACCTAGACCCAGGATTCATATAATATGAAGCCTGGACAAACTCAATTCTGCCCCAGGCTGGTTATATCCAGGGTTTGTACATTTTATATTAACATAATCCTAAAAAAGCATCATCTACCCAATTTGGAAACTTAGTGTTCTAGTTTGCTAGCTGCTGGAACACAATATACCAGAAATGGAATGGCTTTTAACAAGGGGAATTTAATGAGTTGCTAGTTTACAGTTCTAAGGCCGAGAAAATGTCCCAATTAAAACAAGTCTAAAGAAATGTCCAATCAAAGGCATCCAGGGAAAGATACCTTGGTTCAAGAAGGCCGATGAAGTTCAGGGTTTCTCTCTCAAGTGAGAAGGCACATGGTGAACACAGTC
>PVIY010007935.1:0-79481 GCA_004026745.1 Myrmecophaga tridactyla | reverse complement strand
AAAAAAGATTACATTCAAAACAAAGCCTGATATATACATGTTTTTCTCTGTACTTTATTTTAAATACATTAATTTTTAAATGGTGCCTATCTTTTTTTTTCATCTGATGGTAAAACACTAGTGCAACTTTTCAACAAAATAAAGTTTACCACAGATGTAAATGAATTTTCCCAGTTGAGGATGGCCCTTCAGCTGCCATTAAATAAAATTTCTCAACCTAAGTGAAAAAACAAAACAAAACAAAACTGATGTTGACATTTATGAGCAAAAATATAAAATACTATAGACTCTTCTACATTGCTTCTGACCAACTGAAGTTTGAAAACATCAGAGATGCTATATAGAAGTTTCGTTGGTTTTGAAAAGGCACATAGGTGTGGATTTTTTTTTTTAACATTCTAGAAATTTTGCCACCAGCACTCTATTCCTGTTGCAGAGATGGCATCTGTGACTATCACGGTAGACAATAATGTTGTTTAAACCCAAAGAAAGCCAGAAGCCAAAATTTAACTGCATAGTAACAATGCACTTTTCTTCATGCAGCCTTGTGGTTCCTGTATATTCAATTTTCTAATATCCAATAGAATACATAAACTTGTATTCTAATGATTTTACATCTGATTTTACAACATGGAAAAATTTGAGGAAGGACATGACCTGGAAAAGAGAGATGGGAGAAGCCTTACCACAATGAAAATAGATACATTTGTACCCAACTTATATAATAAGAATATAATCCATTTAAATTTCCAGAAATATACTTCTCAAAGCTTCCCACTCATTTATGGAAAAGATTCCTCTTCTGTGGCATTATGTGTGGGGAAATCAGTTTGTTTCAAAAGAAATAGTTCAGCACACCAGGAAATTGTTTAACTTTGGCCCACTTGTCTTTTAGCTTAAGGACAGTCACACTGCCCATAATCAGTTCAAAAACCCAGCATGTAAATTAAAAAAATATATTCCTTTGTTATTTCACTCTAAAACTGGCATAGCTGTTCTGTCCTCATTCCCTGCATTTTCAGCTTGGGAATCCACTGTTGGTTTGGTCTCTAAACCCTCAGCATCTTCATGATCTTCCCGGGCAACCTCAGCAGCATCTGCTTGGCTAGGATTGTTCTCCTCTTGGTTCATGATTTCAGGGGTCACTTGATCCAAGTCGGCTTCTAAAAGCTCAGTCTGTACTTCCATTGGCATCTCATTTACCTGTTCAACATGCGGCTCCTCTACATGTACTTCAGTACCTTCTTCAGTCTGAATTCGACCCACTTCTAGGTAACTCACCTGGACCTGCTCTGGAAACTCACTCATATGTGAATTGTGCACCTGGCTGTCCTGGAGGAGATCTGGATGGACTTGTTCCACAGTCACTTGTGCTGAATCCACTTGGACCTGAAGCAATGGTAGTACATGGACCTTCCCAACGTGTTCTATAATAGTCACTGATGTCACAAGTTCAGTTTGCACATGTGTTTCTACTGAAAGAACTTCTTCAGTTACTAGACGCTCTGAAATATTGTGAGTATCATTGAGATGCCTCCTTAGTTCGTTTCCTTGCATAAACCACAAGCCACATAAAGTACAATGGTTGGGCTTATCTCCGGTACGTATTACCAAGTGATCTTTGAACTGGTCCCAGCTGTTAAACACACTATTATAGACCTGGCATTCATAAAGCTTCTTTCTTCCCTTTTTTGCCCCAATTCCAGTTTGGCAAGCAGTCAGGTGACACTTAAGTGTGCTATTTCTAGCAAATCATTCATGACAATTTGGACATTCAAAAGGTTTTTCACCTGTATGTTTTCGAAGATGCTCTTTAAAATGTCCAAAGTGGTCAAACTGTTTTTCACAGTACTGACATATGTGAATTTTTCCCCCAGTTCTTTGCTTCTTACTGACTGCACCTTCCTCAAGATGGTAACAATTGAGGTGCTGTTTCCATGCACTCTCCTGAAGATACTTTTCATTGCATATTTCACACTTGAAACTCTCAGGGGTGTGTGATTTCATGTGTTCTACCTGTTTGCTTGTGGAGTCAGATGCACAGCCATCTTCTTCTTTAATCTGCCCTTTTCTATCACCTTGACAGTACTTGCTGGTAATATCTGCCAATAGTGCGAAAGCAGAATCATCAGAGGAACCTGTGCTCTGAATGTACTTTATGGATTGCTTGGCTGAAGACACCTCCTCTATTGTTTCAATGCCTTCATCTTCCACTTCAGTTGTGCCTTCAACAATCTCCACTTCGATTTCAACAGCTTCTGATTCAGCAGATGGTAGTGACTGTGATAACATTTGAAGTTTCTGCAATCTTTCTTTTTTTTTTTTCTCACTTTTTCCTGTATTATTTTCCTCCAGTGGAGCTGAATTTTCTTTGATCCTGACCTCAAGGGCTTTGATGGCTTCTAGCATTTGTAGATACTGCATTGCTTTCCATACATCATTAGCTGCTTCTTCTCCTTGTATCATTAATTTTGCTGTGTAGGTGAACTCAATCAAATGACAAAAGGCCATTTTACTAACACCTTCTATCTCCACCAAAGGTTCCTGAGTAAACTCCTGAAAGAATTTGTAGAAGAACTTACTGCAAGCAGCCAAAACAGCCTTGTGGGCCTTAAAATGGTGTCATCGACAATCAGGGTGATGTCAGTAAACCGGTCCTGCTCTCGCTGTTCATTCAATCGGTCCAAGATCATTTTATGATGTTTAGGAAACTCCTGAAGGCATTCCATCATCTCTTCGGCCTCCACGGCCGTCGGGTTGCTCTACAAAAGAGGAGCATGGTAACATACACCCATAAGCTCCGGCCGAGGAACAACAAAACCCCTAAAGCATAAAACAAACAAACAAAAAAACCCTAGCAACGTGAAAGGAAGGGGGCAGAGCAAGACGAGAAGAAGGCGAGGGAAGAAAGAAAGGTGAACCCGGTGGCCGCTGCGCGTAGGGGGCCGGAGTCGTGGCCGCGGGAGTCGGGAGACGCTAGCAGGAGCAGGGTGGGCTCTGCTCAAATTATTCAGGGATGTATTGGTGCATCACACTAACCTGTACAAACCAACAAGATCTTATGCCTTTTTCAAAATTCCATGTAATTAAGGTGTTCAAGTAAACTGATCATACAAGTTAAGTTAGATAATGCACTACCCAAAATAAAAATTTTGCACCAAATAAACATCTTTCCCTTTGGTCTCACACACAGGTTTGAAAACATGATACTGCTTTTTCAAATCCCCTTCGAATTTGCAAGTGTTTTGTAAGATAGGCACCAGGAATTAGAAGCATGAGGTTAAATGATTAAAATTTGCATAAATGGTAAAATTTTGTTTAAATGTATAAAATTATACTCCAAAAATTATACTAGCAATTTACCCTCCTGCACAAAAAGTATGGGAGTGCTCAAATTCTTTTTTCTATAATTTTGCTAGTATATTTTCAATTTGTGTGTGTGTGTGTACAATTTATGTAATTCTTGGTTGGCATTTTGATTGAAGAGATACCGAAATGATTCCAATATGTTTCAAATTAGTGTCATATCCACCAGTCCAAGTTCACTCTTATATTTAAGTTAATATTTGTATCAAAGTTTAAATTAATGTTGTTTATTTTCTTTTTCTTCTGTCTCTCAAATGTAGCCTTAAATGAAATAAAAACAAATTGTATTTGTCTATAGCATTCTCCATTCTAATATTTGTGTGTGGAGAAAATAATGGCTGGTTGAATGTAAGATTATTTTGCAAAATCCATATAGGGCCGTGACATAGAGGAGAATTTTGTCTTTGAATGGTAAAATACATCCATTCACTTTTATACAAATGTTCTTCTATGCTGCTTATTCTTTATAATATAAGGATGCCCCATACCTAAAAAAAAATAGAAAATGAATTAGATATAAACATTGGGATATGAAGGAGGAAACAGGATCATTTAACATCAATATAAGTAAAAAATAAGTTGGTATGTGGGTAGGTAGGTAGAGCATAGATAGTAGACAGGTAGATAGATGGGTGGATAGGTAAATAGGTAAGTTCCAAACAATGACAATTCTATGAGCAATTTGCAGAATTCAAGGTTCATAAATGAAAACAATAAAAAGTGTGACTAGTTTGATTTTTTGTCAGAGTGGAAGAGAGAGATTGAGTCTAATAGATGTTTCTGTTTGAATCTTGCAGCATTTAGGGGTTCTCCTCTCTCGTAGTCACCTCATGACCTGGGATTCCTTGACTGGGTCTGAGCTGTAAGAAACCAACCCCTTTTTGCCCCTCCTCCAATCTCTCCCAGGCCCATCATCTGACCATTCTAGGGTGCAGCAACCTTTGCCCACCCCCAGTCTTCAACACAGAGATAACCAAATACAGGTTCAATCACTTGTAGGTCAAAAGATGGAGGAACAGATACAACCGGGAATATGGCAAAGGGAATAAGAGAAGGTCTTTTTCATGTAAGTGGAGGAGATAGAAAAGTAACAGAGGCAGAATGGGCATCATATGTCCCTTTATTCCTTTCTGTACTCTCCTCCCATTCAAACAGTTTCTGAACATCTGAAATGAGATATTATTCTGGAGCTTCCATAGCCTTGCAAGACAGTTCTGTAAACAAATACAATTGATTGTAAGATAGGAGCTTAAGCGTTCTGATTTTTTTTAAAAAAATCATTGGATGAAAAATAAATGAGTTGTTGACTGTTTCCTTAAATTGGATTCCTTAAGGAAAGGCAGTGGTTCAAGTAATTTTGTGTCTTCCTCACAAACTTTAGAAATAGTCTAAGAATCAAAGATATGTGAAGCGAATGCTTCAATTCAATAACTCATGAAATATTTGCTTTAACACACATTCTAGTCTCTGACTAGAAAAACAGAAAAAATATATAGAACTTGTGTAACAAGATATAGAACTAAAAATAGTTCATGGTTTTACAGTCTTGGGGACAGATAATTCACCATAGACTAGAAAAAGCCTGCTTATTCTTAAATGGCTAACACCAGTTAGTTGATCTGACTCAAGCCATTGCACCTTTTATTGTATTCGCCTCTTTCAGACTACTTGAAATTGCACAATCTTCCTTTCCACGTATAAATTCATTTCATTAACATGTAAAATCAATAAATTAATTTCATTAACATGTAAAATCAACATGACTTCGGTAAGAAATTTTTTATCCCTAAATCACAATGATAGCAAAAACAATAATCTTTTAGCATGAATGTTTAAATAATTGCTTATATCATATTTTGGTTTTTGTGAAAAAACTATTTATACAAAAAAATTAAATATACTTACCTTATGAATGTTAGAGGTGTTATACTTACCTTATGAATGTTGAGCTTCCTTTCTTAAATTATAAGAAATCCACTATTCCTGCTTACTAATTTTAAGGGAAAAGCTACTGTGGAAGTGATTATTGTTATTTCTGAGGCAATGGACAATGGAAAGAAGCAAGCTGCAGCTTTTGATCTGAAGTTACAAAACCCCTACAGATCCGAGTTTTCTGATCTAAGAATCCCTAAATAGCATTGAGGAGGAGCACACATTATAATTAATCTCCATAATGACATTTTCACTTCCTATTGCACGAGAAACTGACAGGACTACAGACAGAGAAGCAACTGTAAAAGGCTCAGGAGAAATCTGTTAACTGACCTATGAATAATTCCTGAATTCAGCTTCAAACTCCTTCTTTCCAGAAAACCTCTCTCACAGACTCTCAGCCAAAGCATTGTAAAGGTAAAGCAGGCCCTTCAGATTTCTCCATGACTCATTCTTGCCCCACTAAGCCCCTTTTCTCAGGGTGAGGGCTCTCACTGTTCCTTCCTCTGTACCCTGGTCCTCACCACACCATTTTGATGAACCTCAGTAGGATGGCACCTTCCTTTTCCTTCCACATTCAAGTAAACGTCCTGTTATTCTGTCCCTTATTGGCTGCAGGCCCTGCTATCTGATAAGTGAGCATGTGAACTCTGAGTTCATGCATTGAATAATTTTGAATGCTTAATGTGTTCTCTGCTACTGGATTTAATTTACCCTTAAATTCAAAACGTGTCATTCAGACATTTCCTTCAAAGCTTTGATCAAATGCCACCTTATCAGTGAAACTTTTCCATGACCACACTGCTTAAAATTATAACACAGGCCCTACCCACAATTTATTTTCTCAGTTTCACCTATTTCCTTCTAGACTCCTATATGATTTACATATATACACATCTCATATATACATCTAATGTCTGTCTCAACCTACTAGAATGTAATGCCCATTTGAACAGACTTTTTAAAAAATATATTTTTATTGAAAAATCTTCACACATTCAGTCCATACATGGTATATAATCAATGGCTCACAATATCATCACTTAGTTGTGTATTCATCACCATGATCATTCTTAGAACATTTGCATCATTTCAGAAAAAGAAATTTAAAAAAAACAACCCTCATACATCCCATGCCCATTACCCCTCCCTCTCACTGGCCAACAGTACTTCAATCTACCCAATTTATTTTACCCCTTATCCCCACTATTATTTATTTCTCCTTAAATATTTTTTACTCATCTGCCCATACCCTAGATAAAAAGAGCATCAAGCACAAGGTTTTCACAATCACACAGTTGCATTGTAAACGTTATATCATTATACAATCATCTTCAAGAATCAAGTCTACTGGAATAAAGCTCAACAGTTTCAGGTACTTCCCTCCAGCCACTCCAAAACACCATAAATTAAAAAGGGTATCTATATAATGCATAAGAATAACCTCCAATTATCACCTCTCGACTCTCTTTATTTTGTTTCATTTCTCTTTCCCCTTTTGGTCAAGAAGGCTTTCTCAATCCTATGATGCTGAGTCCTGGCAAATCCTGGGAGTCCTGTCCCACACTGCCAGGGAGATTTACACTGGGAGTCATGTCCCATGTAGGGAGGAGGGTAGTGAGTTCACCTGCAGAGTTGGCATAGAGAGAGAGGCCACATCTGAGCAACAAGAGAGGTTCTCTGGGGGTGAGTCTTAGGCCTTATTTTAAGTAGGCTTAGCCTATCCTTTGCAGGAATAAATTTCATATGTGCAAACCCCAAGATCTAAGGTTCAGCCTATTGATTTGGTTATCCCCATTGCTTGTGAGAATATCAGAAATTCTCCAAATGGGTAAGGTGAATATTTCCTCCTTTCTCTCCAGCCCCCCAAGGGGACTTTGCAATACTTCTTTACTCATTGCCCAAATTACTCTGGAATAAACTGGGGCATCACATTAACCTGGACAAACCAACAAGATCTCACACACTATTAAGATTCCATGTACATATAATGTTCAACTAAACTGATCATTCAAGTTAAATTAGGTAATACATACCCAAAATATAAATTTTGCACCAAATAAACATCTCTCCCTTTGATCTCACACAGAAGTTGAAGTTTAAAAACATAAATGATATCATCCTTTGCCCTGTATTCTGGTCTACCCCTGTCCTAAGCGGAACAGCTTCATCAATAACTCTAGCTGAATTCTGATCCTCTTTCAACTTTTTAAACAATTCCTGTATGGGTACCGCTGACTTTCATAGTTTCAGAGCCTAACTCTGAGTCTCAGGTATTACATAAATACCCAAAGTTTCTGGGAACAACCAGGTTATATACAAACAGCTCAGTATCTCAGAATTTAGAAATAGTAGTTATAACTCCTGAATATATTTGGCTGTTATAAGAGTTTACAAGGTAGGGTCCTTTACGATAGGCTCCAATCTGATAACACATGATCTCAACTTCAGTTCAGTATTTCTAATTAGTCTATATGAGTGAGGCATGATAATATTTGTCTTTTTGTTTCCGACATTTCATTCAACATACAGTTCTTAAGGTTCATTCATCTAGTTGCATGCCTTGCCACTTTAATTCTTCTTGCAGCCACTCAAAAGTCCATTGTATGTACACACCACAGTCCCCCCTTCCATTCTTCATTGTACCTTTAGGCCACCTCCATCCATTGTGAATCAGAATGCTGCCACCATAAACACCAGTGTGCAAATGTGCATTCATGTCCCCACACACGGTTCATCCAGGTATATAATGAGCAACAGAATTGCAGGATAGTTCCCTAGTCTCTGTGGAACCACCACACTGCCCTCCAAGGGGTGCACCTCTCAGTTTCCCTACTAATAGTGAATGTCTTTCTTTACATTTCTCTAGCACTTGTTTCATTTTTAAACTTTTATTTGCATGTCATACAATCCAACCTAAGTAAATAGACCTGCCTTTGCCACGATAATCTACATGAAGACATTTCCTTTTCTTCCACAAAGAATCCATACCCCTCCCCCATGACTCCTGCCTGTTTACATTTAGTTTTGGCAAAATACCTTTGTTACATTCAGTAGAAGCCTAATACAATGCTACTGTTGACTATAGATCCTAGCTTGCATTGATTGTACTTTTCCCTGTGTACCATCCATTTTCAACACCCTGCAATGTTGACATTCATTTATTCTCCCTCATGCAAAAATGCTTTTTTATTTGTACATTTAATCACTATCACTGTTCACTCTAGGTATTCCTAAGTTATATCCTGAGTCTTTAGTCTCTATCTTTCATTCTGGTTTCATACATTCTGGTTTCATTCTGGCTTCAGCCCTTCTCCTTCAATTATACTCACATTTACCTTCATTCGTGTACTTATATTATTGTGTTACAATCAGGTAGTATCGTGCTAACCATTTCTAAATTTTTATAATCAGTCCTGTTGCACATCTGTATTCCTTCAGCATCAAAGGCCCAAGCTCCATCCTATTTCTACCTCCTGATAACCTGTGTTCTTAACTTCAAATCTCAAAGTTCATTCATTAATATTAGTTCATATAGTGAGACCATACAGTTTGTCCTTTTGTTTCTGGTTAATTTCACTCAGCATAATGTCCTCAAGTTTCAGCCACGTTGTTACATGCTTTATGACATTATTCTGTCTTGCAGCTGCATAATATTCCATAGTACATATATATATACACACACACACACACACACACACACACACACACACACACACACAGCTTGTTTGGCCCTTCTTCTGTTGATGGACATTTGGGCTGTTTCCATCTCTTAGCAATCATAAATAATGCTGCTATAAACATCAGTGTGCAAATGTCCATTTGTGCCCTTGCCTTCAGTTCCTCTGAACACATACCTAGTAATGGGATTGCTGGATCATATGGAAATTCTATACTTGCTTCCGGAGGAACCACCAAACTACCTTTCAAAGTGGTTGTACCATTTTACATTCCCACCAACAGTGGATAAGTGTTCCTCTTTCCCCACATCCTTTCCAGCACTTTCTGAATGTTTTCAATCAGTCCTGTTGCACATTCTGTGTTCTTGTTTTTTGTTTTTTTTTTTGATAATGGGCCATTCCAGTGGGTGTTCAAATCATTGTGGTTTTGATTTGCATTTCCCTAATAGCCAATGAAGTTGAGCATCTTTTCATGTGCCTTTTAGCCATTTGTATTTCCTCTTCTGAGAAGTATATGCTCATGTCCTTTGCCCATTTCTTTAATTGGGTTGTTTGTCCTTTTATTGTTGAGTTGAAGAATGTCTTTATATATTCTGGATACTAAATCCTTGTCTGATATGTGGTTTCCAAAAATTGTCTCCCCATTGCATTGGCTGTCTTTTTACTTTCTTGACAAAGTTCTTTGATGCACAAAAGTGTTTAATTTTGAGGAGATCCTGTTTATCTATTTCTTCTCTCAGTGTTTGTGCTTCGGGTGTAAGGTCTAGGAAACCACCTCCTATTATAAGATTTATAAGATATTCCCCTCCATTTTCTTTTAAAAGTTTTGTGGTCTTAGGTCTAATGTCTAGGTCTTTGATCCATTTTGAGTTAATTTTTGTATAAAGTGTGAAATACGGATCCTCTTTCATTCTTTTGCATATAGGTATCCAGTTCTCCAAATACCATTTATTGAAGAAGATGCCCTGTCCCAGGGGCTGGCTTGACTGCCTTATCAAAGATCAGTGGTCCATATATGAGAAGGTCTAGTTCTGAACACTCAATTTGATTCCATTGGTTAGTATATCTATCTTTATGCCAGTACCATGCTTTTTTAACCACTGTAGCTCATTTGAACAGACTTTTGACTATTATTTTATTGTTTTATCCCGGAGACTAGAAGAAGGCCCTAGCACATAATAGTGCTCAATAAATATTTGTTGGATTATTTAATTCACCTGGGGTGGGATTGGGAAATCTTTTTTGTGATCACCTTATGTGCCACAGTTTTTAAACTGCTACAGTTATTAAGCAGTTGTCATTGTTTAATTACACCTCCTCTCTCTCCTTGCTGTTTCTACCTTATATCAGACATTCACTTTCTCTTGCCTGAATTGTTACAACCTTGCTTGCTCTCTAGTTTGCCTCCAGATACAATTGTTCCTTCATCTGACCACTAAAGTGAAATTTCTAAATTATAAAATTTGACCTAGTCTATATGTTCTAAAAGACTTCTTTGCCTCTCCATTGTTTTAGGATAAATCTTAGCATAGAGGACCCTCCCTGATCCTACTTTATTTCCATCTTGGTCTAAAATGATTCCTATCCACTGATATGCTGGAACCGGTTTGAATTGGTTTTTGAGAACTGATTGTATGCATCTCTTCCCAACCAGCATTCAGTAACTACACAGTGGTGGCTTGAAATTGGCTATGTTGAGAATATTTGACCCACGAAAACTGGCAAACTCTACAAATCAGGGCTCTTTTTCCCCTGGAGACACAGTCGATCAAATAGTTTCCAGACACCATTGTTCCCATCCCACCAATCACATAATACTCATTGGTGCTCTTCAACTCCAGATTCATAGGAGCATGATATTCTATTCATGATACATTTTGATGGGATCCATCAAGTTGAGAAGCTGCTTGAAGTCTCTCAGTTTACCTTCAATTCTCATACGACTTTTGCACTGTAGTCCACAAATTTGTGGGACAAAATGAAATTTTAAATAGCCTATTATTTGAGTAAAAAATTGATGTTCTAGGAAGACTTGCAAGTTTACTTTATGACTTCAGATATCTCTTCCTTCATATCAGTGTGCTTTCTAAAATCAGATCTTCCTGAACTAATTATAGGCACCTGAGAACATTACGGTTTTTCACACCTCTTTGGTCAGTTCTTGCTGTTCCCTAGGGTTGAAATTGCCATTTCCTCTATAGGACTTCCCTCTCAGTTACTCAGGATAGGAATTTTGGAGTCATCTTTGATTCTTGTCTTGGTCTCTATTTTAGTTTGCTAAAGTTGCTGGAATGCAACATGCCAAAAATGGATCAGCTTTTCAAAAAAGGAATTTAATAAGCTACAATTTTACAGTTCTAAGGCCAAAAGATGGCCAAACTAAGCATCCAGGAAAAGATAACTTGACTCAAGAAAGGCTAATGTCTGTCACATGGGAAGGCACATGGCTGGCATCTGCTGGTCCTCACTCCCCATTCCTTTGCTCCCAGTTTCTGATGCCAGTGGACCCTCTCTGAGCATCTGTGGGCTTTCACTTAGCTTGTTTGGGACATAATTCTGGGTTCTTTCTTGCTCAGCATCTCATGGAAAGGCACATGGTGACATCTGCTAGGTTCTGCCCATGTCTAAGCATCTGCTCTTGGCACTCCAAGCATCTCTAAACAAATGTGTCTCTGTCAGCTCTGAAGCTGTCCTCCAAGCATCTGCATCTGAGACTTCTCCAAAATGTTTCCCCTTCTAAAGGACTCTAGTTAACTTATCAAAACCCATCCTGAAAGGGTGGAGTCACATCTCCAATTAATCAAAATGCTACACTCATGATTGGGTGTGTCACATCACCATGAGATGATCCAATCAAAGTTTAAACCCTAAACAGTTGGTTTGGTCCCACATGATTGGATCAGGATTAAAACATGGCTTTTCTGGGGTACATAATAGTTTCAAACTGGCACAGTCTCCAGCTCACATTAGCTCAGGAAACCCTGTTGGCTCTTCTTTAATAATATATCTACAAATCATCTACATTTTCACCTCCACTGCTCCTACCTCGGTAAATCATCACTGTGTCTCCCATGAATTACTATAATGTTCTCTTGGCTTATCTCCTTGCTCTCACATGTGCCTCCTCTAGTCTATTCTAATTCAACAACCAGAGGGGATCCTTCTTAAGATATTAAACAAGTCGTGTCTCTGCTATAACCACTGCCATGGCTCCTCATTTCCTTCATTAAGACTAAAATTGTAACAACGGCTTACAAGGTCCTGCAAAATCTGATTTATTGCTACCATCCTGATTTCCACCTGCTACTATACTGGCCTGTTGACCCTATATTAACTATTCCAGGAAATTTCTGGCCTTAGATATCTCTAAGGCAGCCATGTATTAACTTTTTGGGAGGTATGTGATGGGAGCATAAAAGAGGGGGAGTTTTATGGGGGAAGAAAAGGCTGAAAGTCAGCATGATATTAGGAATAAATAGTTGTTTTTTTTAAAAAATGTGGTTCTTAAGTGAGTCTCTTGATGATATAGATGAGATAATGGACATGTATAAATCTACTTGTTTCAGTTGATTCAGTGGTAACTGCTGGCTAAGAATCACATTTTGCCACAACATGCCACTATTGGTCTTAAAAAAAACTGAAAATGACTTTAAATTTGTAAGATAATTAATTCTTGAATTTTTCCCATTCTTTCCTTTCCCATTGCATTATAAAGAAGAGTCAATCTCTTTTCAAGAGGGGAACTTGCCTTGACATAAGGTTTTTTTTTTTTTTTACATGGGCAGGCACCGGGAATCAAACCCAGGTCTCTGGCATGGCAGGCGAGAACTCTTCCACTGAGTCACCATTGCCCGCCCTTTGCCATAAGGTTTTATAATGAAGAATTGGTAAGAACCAAGAAGGAGACATAGAATGAAAACAAATTCCCAGGAGAAAGTCTGAACCACTAAAAGAATATCTTTGAAGAGAGCAGCTGTGTTATATAGGATATTGGATTGAGAAGAAAAACAAAAGCAATTAAAAGTAGGAGACCATTTTTTTTCTTTTATGGTGTTTGAGACATACAAGTAAAGGATTTTATTAATTTGTAATATGTTTCAGTTGCATCAATCCTTTTAAAAAATTTTTATTGTGAAAAATAACACATTTTAATGTTATTTTTCACATAACATGATAAATAAGTAATACATTTCATATAACAAAATATACAAATAAATTTCATATAACATAATATACAGATAAAAAATTTCAAAGCATACAGCAAAAATTAGTTATAGAACAGATTTCAGAGTTTGATATGGGTTACAGTTCCACAATTTTAGTATTTTTCTTCTAGCTGCTCCAAGACTCTGGAGACTAAAAGAACTATCAATATATAATTCAGCAGCTATACTCATTTGTTAAATCCTATCTTCTCTGTTATAATTCCACCTTCTCCCTTGATCTTTCTCCTAATCTTTAGGGATATTTGATCTATGCCCATTCTAAATTTTTTCATGTTGGAAAGGGCTATCAATAATATGGGAGATGGGGATGGAACTGGTTGACGTTCTGGAGAGGCTGACCACTATGGGTTTCAGGATTTATCTGGCCTCAGAACTCACCTGGAGGTTGTAGGTTTCTGGAAAGTGATCATAGTACATGGAACCTTTGCAGAATCTCAGATAGAGCCCTAGGTGTTCTTTAGGGTTGGCAAGGATGGTTTTGGTTGGGGTTTGGCATACCATGATAAATAGCAATATCTAGCTGAAGCTTGAGTAAGAGAAGCCTCCAGAGTAGCCTCTCAACTCTATTTAACTCTCTCAGCCACCGATACATTATTTGATACAATTCTTTCATCCTTTTTGGTCAGGAAGGCATTGTCAATCCCACAGTGTCAGGGCCAGGCTCATTCCTGGGTGTCCTATCCCATGACATCAACCCTTTTTATAAAACTGGAATACCTCTCTGGTACTGTATCATATGATCCATATTCTATTACAGTAGAATTGTGGAATTCACAGATCTTATTTAAAATTTCAACAATTTATAGTGATGCTCCAATACATTAGAGAATATATAAAGGCATGGATGACAAAGTGGAAAAGTAAGTGCTCAGACTAAAGAGCTGACTGGACACTTGTTAGGTGGGGCAGTCTGAATGTTAGTATATTTCATCTCTGCTTGCAGTTATCTATTTTCTTATGTCCCATGTAGTAAGTATAGTTCATGTAACTTGGGGAAACGAAATTCAGTTACTTGATAATATATCACAAATATCTAAACATATTTTTATAAAAAAATGCAGAAGGAAAATTGTATTTTACTCATATTTGTTTCAGTAACCCTAAACTAATTTGGATTAGTCAAAGAAATGTAGAGTGCTTTGTGAAGACCAGAATTTACTTTGAGAGTCAAATCGAAAATTAGAGGTATGAAATGCTTTTCAATATAGACTAACCATGTAAGAAAGTTAAACTATGTTGTCCATATCACAAACCATATACTTTTTATTTTTTATTAAAAGCTATATATGCACATAATTTAAAAACTTGGATAGATTTATAAGGCCCATTCTCTCAGTTTAATATCTTGCTCAGTTTTTTATAGCATTCCATATCTCTAAACAACATGCTTTTACTGATAATGGCTGCTTGATTTCTCACTATAGAATCTAAGGGTTAACTCTCTTTTACCACTAACTTTCTAATCCAGTTACCTCCATAAGGGACTTTCCCCTATTCCCACCATTTTTAGACAGGCCAATTTTACCTTATTATGACTATATAAATTATATTCCCACATGAGTTATGAAGCTCTGCTTTTTACTTCACTTTTGTAAAAAGCTCTTGTTTTCCCAATAGAGTTAATAATGTTTTTGTTTATTTCTTTCCTTGTTCATTCGGCTGGTTTTCTATGTACTATCAGTAATTACACCAAACCCTCCATTATAAATCTAAGTTTCTTCTCAATTTATCCATGCAACTTTGGTAGCCAACAATTTAATCTTTTGGGAAATATCTCTCCTAGAACTCTTATGTCATCTGCTCAATCAAGATTAGTTATTTTCTCAATTTGCTCCACACGATCATCTTAATGTCTCCATTCTTCCTCATCATGGGGATTCTCTTCACCCTCTTTTCCACTTTTATGGATCTCATGTCTTCTTTATTGGGTTACTGTCTTGTTTGGGTAGAGCCCCATTTTACCAGGAGCTTCCTGAAAAAAAAATATGCATGAGAAATAAATTATTTGATGTATGTATATCTGAAAATGTCTTTCAACTAACCCTTATTGACTAGTTGGATGGGTCTAGATTTTTAGGATGTAAAAATTTTACCTCAGAATTTGAAGACTTTGGTCTTTTGTCCTCTAGTTTAGAAAGTTGTTGATGCCATTCTGACCATTTAGCCTTTGTATTTTACCTGTACTTCCCCAACCCTTCCCCATTCTGGAAGTTTTTAGGATCTCACCTTTGTCCCTAGTTTCTAAGATTTTACAGTAACATGATTTGGTAGGGATATATTTTCATCCATTTTTACTGAACATTCAGTGGATCAGTAGAAATCTGGAAACTCGTATCTTGCAATTCCGGGAAATTTTCTTAAATTATTTCTTTGATAATATCCTCCTTGTTATTTCTCTTTTCTAAAATTTGTATTCTTCAAATATCAGAACTTTTATACTGGCCATTTGATTTTCTCTTCTTTCTCCTTATTTTTCTTATTTCCATTACTTTCTTTCCCCCTATTTTTCAACTTTTCTGTTTTCTTAAACTTCTATTGAAATTTCTAATTTGTTATTACATAATTTTGAGTTTTTATTGTTGTTTTTCTTTGCCTAATTTCTTTTTAATAGACTTCTCTCCTTGTGTCAAGAATGAAATAGCTTCTCTTAATTCAAAGAAGGTATCAATGATGGCTTTTTTTTTTTGTATGCTGTATGGTGGGGGTCACATTTCATTCTTTTTCCATGTGAGTATCCCTTTATTGCAGCACCATTTGTTGAAGTTTTATTTGATTGGTTTTTCATTTGTTTGTTTGCTTATTTGTTTGGGAAGTGCATGGGCCAGGAATTGAACCCAGGTCTCCCATACAGCAGGCAAGAATCCTACCACTGAACTACCCTCACACACCGCAATGATAGCTTTTAAAACATTTTTTTCCTACCTTTACTGACTCTTTTTATTTTACATTCCCATATTTTAGAATATTTTGTGTTATTATCCCAGATGCTTTCCTCAAATATCATTAATCCTTGTCTCTGTTCTTTAAAAGTGAGGAACTACAAAAAATTACTGTGAAGTTTGCTTGCCTAGACCAATCTTGTCATTTGACGGCTTCACTGTAGAGTGATCCATCCATCTGGGCTCTATTGTGGGCACAGTCCCAGCTCTGAGGCTCTCCGGGTCTTTTCTTTTAAGATGGCAAGATTCCCCAGAGAGGAATATTTCCTGCTGGAAAAAATGTTCTTTTTGTCAGCAGTCCAAAAATTAAAGGGAAGAAGGACTTTTGGAATTTTAAAGCTTAAAGTACATTTTCACTTCATCCCCTAATTCCTACACAGTACCACATGTTCTCAATTGTGCCCAATGTTTTCCTGGTGAGAGTTTCTCAGGAAGCCCAGGTTATCAGTCTGTGAACCTCGTCTCTTTCTATTCACTTTCACTCCCTCGATGATCTTATCTAGTTTTATAGTGTTGATTATGTTCTATATGCTAATGACTACCAAACTTATGTATCCAACCTGGACCTCATCCTTGACCTACATATCCATTACATATCCCTATGTAGATGTCCAATAGTCACCCATACCCTTATTCCCCAAAGTGAGTTCCTTATATGCTATCACCCCTCAGTCACCACCAATAAAATCTGGTCCACTTAAAATCTTCCCACCTCTGTGGCAACTCTGTTCTTCCTTTTGCTCAGACAAAAATTCTTGGAATCATCCTTGACTCCTTTCTTTTGTATTTATCTCATATCCAAGCTTTTGGAAAATTTTCAGTTCTACTTTCAAAATATGCGAAGAATCAGTTCTCACACCCTCCATTGCTACCACAAATCTAAGCAACCATCTCTCTCTCTCTTGGATTAGTACAACATGGCATCTTAACTGGTCTTGTTTCTGCATTGCTCCCTATAGCCTATTCTCAGCACAGCCACCAGGGTGACCTTGTCATGTACTTCTCTCCTCTAAACATTCCTTCTCACACAGAGTAAAACTCATAGTGCTTTTAATGACCTGAAACATTCTGAATAATCTTGCCTCCAGTTCCCTCTCCAATGTCAACTCTGACTCTTCCTCCCCTCACTCAGACATCTCCAGGCACAATGGCCTTCTAGAGACTTCAAACACTCCAAGCATGCTTCCACCCCAGGGCCTTGACCTAGTTTAGTGCATCTCCAAGTCTGGCTCCTGGGTTGAGAGTGTCAGCATCATTTGGGAACATGTAATAAATATTACCCAGTGCCCTAGGTTGGGTCCTTTTATAACTATAGCCTGAAAAAGGACGTTTTATGTGATATAAATAGAAATTGCTCTCAGATAAAGTAGTTAAGGGAACAGGGGAAGCAGGAAAAGGCAGGGTAAGAAGCTAAGCTCAGTCTGATCCCACAGGGAGCTCTGTAGTACAAATGTCTTATCTGGAGATAAGGGGTCCAATAATTAATAAAAAGCATTTTTAACTATAAGTTCATTTTTTTTTTTTACATGGGCAGGCACCAGGAACCAAACCTACTATAAGTTCTTAAAAGCTGATTTGAGAATCATTTTTCTTCAGCTTCTGTCATTAAAATGATTAGTCTGACTCTAATCACAACCTCTAACAATGAAAAATATTGTGCCGTATCTCTCTCTGCTCTCTTTTCTGTGATTTTTTGTCCCTTTTAGCCCAGGCTGGTAGTGATTCAGTTAACAGAGATCTCACACACACACACAAAAAAACTGTCCATTTTGCAAAAGTACACAAGGGTCCAAACTATCAGACAAAAGAATTGTCCACAAATCCTTCCTGTATAACTACCTTTCCAATCCTTACTTCCCCAGAAATTGCTGACTAGTTCCATGATCAAGTGGGCATTGTTCTCTGGGGACTCACTTTCAAAATTTTTCAAACCATCATTCTGGTTTCTTTGTGTCCATTTAGGTCTTAGCTTATCCATTCCTCTCATATTTTACTTATTCTCTGAAATTAACTGAAATTCTCTTCAGCTAAATATCCAAGTTTATAACTCTCACATGCTGCCTTCCATCCGACATCAGAACTCACTTTGCGAACTCTGCCACTTTACAACAAGGATTGCCTTTCCTCGAGTTTCTAATAACACATTCATCATTTTTTTTAAGGCCTCATCAGAAGTACTTTTCACATTCATGTTTCTACAAACAGTCTCTCCAAAGCAATCTAGGCTTTTCTATCAAGCACCTCACAATTCCTCCAGCATTACCCAATTACAAAGCTGTTTCCACATTTTTGGTTATTTGCAATAACAACACCCCACTTTTCTGATACCAAAATCTGTCTTAGTTTCCTAAACTGCTGAAGGCAAACACCATGAAATGAGTTCAGTTAAACAATGGGAATTTATAAGCTCATGGTTTTGATGGTGGGAGAATGTCCAAATGAAGGTGTCGTCAGGTGAAGTTTTCTTCCTGAACACTAGCTGCCAGTGATTGCTGGCTTCTCTGTCACAAGTCAAGGCACATTGTAGCAAATGCTGTTCTCTCCTTTCTCTTCTGGATGTCACTGATTTCAGCTTCCTGCCTTGTGGCTTCCTCTCTCTCATGTATGAATTCATTCTGTTTATAAAAGATTCCAGTATAAGGATGAAGACTTATCCTGATTGAGGTGGGACATATCTTAACTGAAGTAACCTCATCAAAAGGTCTTATTTGCATTTGGCTTACACCCACAGGAATGAATTAGATTTAAGAACATGTTTTTCTGGGGTACACACAGCTTTAAACCATCACAGATAACGAAGACTTCAACAATGCAACCTCAATCAAAATCATAGCAGGTGTTTTTGTAAAAATTAGTAAGCTGCTTTTACTAGTTCCATGGAAATGATATAGACCTGGACTAGTCAAAAGAAAGTTGGGGGAAAAAAACCACAACTGTAAGCCTTAGGCCACCTCATTTCAAAATGTATTTATTATGAAGCTAACAATCCAGATAGTGTGGTATTAGGATCAACAAGATAGATAAACAGATAAGAATAGAGTTCAAAACAGAACCACACTTACATGATCAATTATTTTCAACAAAGGTGCAAAGGCAATATAGTCTAAAACAATGAAGCTGAAACCACTGGATATCCATATGCAAAAACAGGAACTTCAATTCATACCTTGCTGGTACCATTATAAAAAATCAAAATGGGTCATGGACCTAATTGTAAAACCTAACCTTATAAAACTTCTAGAAGAAAACATAAGATAAAATCCTAAACTGATATCTCTATGCCATGTTTTCCTGTGAATTTGGCACCTCATCCAACTATGATTTAATTGACATTGCCTGTTGGTTGTCTAATATGTATTTTACATTACATAAAATTGAACACTTTATCTCATCTTCCTAAACTCCAAATCTGCCTATCTTGCTCTATTTCCCCCTTAGCACTTAATATTTGAAATATTATATAGTTTAGTTACTGTATTCATTGTTTCTTGTCTGTCTTCCTATTCTAGTTTGCTAGCTGCTGGAATACAATATACCAGAAATGGAATGGCTTTTAAAAAGGGGAATTTAATAAGTTGCCAGTTTACAGTTCTAAGGCCGAGAAAATGTCCCAATTACAACAAGTCTATAGAAATGTCCAATCAAAGACATCCAGGGAAAGATACCTTGGTTCAAGAAGGCCGATGAAGTTCAGGGTTTCTCTCTCAAGTGGAAGGGCACACGGCGAGCACAGAGTTTCTCTCTCGTCTGGAAGGGCAAATGGCGAACATGGTCTCATCTGCTAGCTTTTTCTCCTAGCTTCTGGTTTCGTGAAGCTCCCCGGGAAGCATTTTCCTTCTTCATCTCCAAAGGTCGCTGGCTCGTGGACTCTCTGCTTCATGGTGCTGTAGCATTCTCTGCTCTCTCTGAATCCCCTTCATTCTTCAAAATGTCTCCTCTTTTATAGGACTCCAGAAACGTATCAAGACCCACCCAAATGGGTGGAGACATGTTGTCACCTAATCTAGCTTAACAACCACCCTTGATTAAATCACATGCCTAGGGAGATGATCTGATTACAGTTTCAAACATACAGTACTGAAAAGGGATTATCCTGCCTTTACAAAATGGGATTTTGATTAAAACATGGCTTTTCCTTATATCCTTTCAAAACAGCACACTTCCATACTAGAATGCAAACCTAAGAAAGGCAGAGATTTTTGTCTGTTTTATTCTTTGCTACGTCCTTTCCAAGCATTGAACATAACCTGGCATATAGTGGGCATTCAATAAATTTATGTTGAATAAATTGTCACCCTATTATCCTTTTCAGTTACAACAATATTTTCTCCAAAGCTTCCTGTAAATGTAAGGCTCTAAGCGTGACAATTATTCTGGATTGAATTATTCAATTCATTACTAATACACAATTAATCAAAACAATATATATTATGTATTTTGAGAAATAGTTATTAAGTATGTAAAGTGATTTTTATTAGAAATGCATCTCAATGAATACTACTCATTGCTAGAATGAGACTGGAATCAGCATTAAGTTAATTCCCCCTTTTGTTTAACAGTTTTAGGGCTGAGATACCTTGTTCACATGATAAGTAGATAGGAATGGCAGTACTTTGGTTAAAACAATGCCATTCAACTCTGTGAATTCTTCGAGTTACATGTCAAAAATATATTGACTCATCATTGAAGATATTTTAAGTAATTTTTCAGCTGAAAACTCTATTAGGTTCTCCTGATAGTTTATTAAAGGCGAAGAATTGGAAACAATTGAATTGCAGAAAGATTTCAAATTTTGTCATGAAAATCATCAATTTAATGAATACCAACTCCAGAGTTTGGAATCATCCTTTGTTTGGCAGATCAGAAGTTTCTTGGAGATAAATGAGACATATGGCTTTCTTCCTTTTTTTTCTTTTTTGAAGTTGTTGAAGGGTAACTGTGAAAGGGAAGATGGGAAAGGAGAATCTGCTTGACCGTAAGTCTGTTAGGAGTATATGCATGAAAAATGCCTTTGGCAGCTGAAGATATGGAAATCAATTCACTTAAAAGTCTTTAAGTATGGGTGCCATTTAGAAACTCTTCATTTACCTACATGGACCCCAGTGTTCATCCACTGCTGGCTTGAAAGCTCCCCAAATGGAAAGCTACTTCCTGAGGAAATTCTTACCATTGATGCCTCCACTTAAAATTTGTCCTTGAACATGTTCTTTCAGTTAGTTGAACCAGTATCTTTTTTCTTATATTTTTCATTAATTGATGCTGGTATACTGAAAATGCCCAATTCTTTTTATCCCTTAAGGTCTCATATATGTGAAGCTAGCTTTCATGCTCCTCCCAAGTCTTCTCTAATGTAAAGACTCTTCTTTCCCTGCTCAAGTGAGATAATTTCAAATCTGCTTACCATTCTGGTCATTTTTCTTTGGAATGGCATCACTTTCTCAATGATAGTCTTAAATTTTTGTACTCATGACTGAACATACGTTCTAGATGTGGTCTGCCAGGCCAAGTAGTGTGTGGGGCAAACACCTTTTTTGTTCTGCACACTTTAATTAATTTAATACTTTTTAAGTATTAACCTTAAAAGGCTTATATATTAATTTATCATAGTTTAGGTTCATATTTGCATTTTTTCTTGGCAGATCTATTATATTGCTAACTCATAATGAGCTTAAGGTCAATTAAAACTAAACCCTTTCTCCTTGATTTCACTGAACTATTTTCTAGATACAAGCTCTGAATGTCCTTATTCAATTTTCTTTTGGTTACCTTTTTTCACTGAAAACCTGTTTAAATCTTTTAAAATCCTGATTTTATCATTTAATACAAGGCTATTCATCTTGGTTCTATGCCATCAACAAACTTGGTTAGGTATACCATCAAAAGTTATTCAAGTTATAAAAAACACAGTTAAATGGGAGAGACAGCACTGTCCATCACACCAGTACGTATCTCTTTGCTGACAGAGATATTTTATATTGTAACCGTCATGTTACACCATAAAAAAGCATTCTCTTGGAAAGGACACTTAATAATAAAATCACTCAACTGAATTACCATCCACCCTATTCCACTAAGACCATTTCTCTTTTTAAGTATTATCCTTAGAAGCCTTATATATACCTTGTAGAAAAATAGTAAATGAAACTTCATCATCTCAACAAATTCTTTGACTCCATTTACCAGGAATACTGTACTGAATGACAATTTTCTTTTGATTTTTAACATTTTTTTAATTGTATAGTATAACATATATACAAAGCAAAGAAATAAAAAAGCTGTAGTTTTCAAAGCACTCTTCAACAAATAGTTACAGGACAGATCCCAGAGTTTGTCATGGGCTACCACACGATCCTCTCATATTTTTCCTTCTAGCTACTCCAGAACATATGAGGCTAGACGGCTTAAATATTTTTTTATCATCGCAATCGACTTTTTTCCTTCTTTTTTTGTAAAAAATAACATATATACAAAAAAGCAATAAATTTCAAACCACAGCACCACAATTAGTTGTAGAACATATTTCAGAGTTTGACATGGGTTACAATTCTACAGTTTTAGATTTTTACTTCTAGCTAAATACCTCCGGTATTTTAGACTGACTAAAATACTGACTAAAAGAGATACCAATTTAATGATTCAGCATTCATATTCATTTGTTAAATCCTATCTTCTCTAATGACAATGTTTTTGCCTTCTTCATGCTTATATTCTAGCAGGAGAAAGAAAGAAAAATAAATAAATAAATAGTAAAATAGCAAGATAACGTCTAAAAGTGGTAAGTGATATGAAGAAAATAAAATAGGTTAATGGTACAAAGAATCACTGGGTGGCTATTTAGATGAAATGGTTAGAAAATTGCTCTTGACTTTTAAACTGGACTTGAATGATCAGAAGGAGCCAGACATGCAAAATTAGGAATAGGAAAGAAATTGAGAAAAAAAGCGAAGGTGACAAGGAAGAATTGACATGAGATCAGAGAGCTGCCCCAGCTATTTTGCAATCCTACTTTTCTTGAAGTCATCTACTCATTCCCACCTCTTCCAGAAAGATTCAGTAGAGTCAGTAGCCAACCATGGCCCTACTACCCTGCAAGTACAGGGTAGTAGTAGGACAAATATACCACCTTCTCTAAGACTAAGACTAAGGTAACAAGAAATCATAGGCCACTATGACTACCTCTATCCCAAATTCTGGGTAACTGCTTTGAAATTGCATATTGTTCATCCTAAAAAAGGAAAAAGAGAGCAAGGAGTTAATGCAAATTTCCAACTATTGGGAACACAAGTTAAAAAAAAAGAGTATGCTCTGTTTTCTAAGAACAGCATAAGCCAATGTTTTCCACTTCCACACAGAGGTGAAAAATTTGAGGATGTGTTCAGAGAACAGAAAGTAATTTATTTAGCTATAGCACAGAACATATGATGGTTACCAAGATAAAATATAAACATAGGTTGGGGGAATATCACTGAATACTTCTATGCCACGTTAATGTAGTTGGACTTAATTCTGTATGAAGCTGAAAGCTACTGAAACGTTTTTGCATGGTAGCAGTATCTAGAGGTATGCTTTAGGAAGTTTACTTTGGAAGCTGAATACAGAGCAGAGACTGGGAGACCAGACTAATTTGAAAGCTGTTGTAATACTCAGGCAAGAACAAACAGTTGCTTGAACTCAAATAATGAATTCATTTGCTGGTAGTTACTTTTCAAAATGCTAAATGTCTGCAGTTAACAAGAGTGCAATGGAAGTATACTTCTAGAGGAAATGTAATTTGGGCAACTTTTCTGGGGTAAAGTTTGATGGGATTGGATTTCACAGACACTGAAGTAGTCAAAAAGACTTGAGGACTTATATCAAGCATGAGAAAGGAGACGCTATGGAAGAGGATTTTGAGGTTTCAAGTTAGTAGTGAAGAAGATAAATCAGACCATAGCAGAAGATAATGGAAAAAAGTAGGTTAGGACTCCGAAGACCATGGTGAACTGCCCTAGCCTCATCACTGATATGCTGTGTAACCTCAAGCAAGCTTTACTTAAACCTAGTGTCTATATTTACACATATAAAATTGGTGGAAATGAATGAGATTTTATGGCATTCTATGGCTGTTAATCACATTATTTAAACTTTTAATTACAGAAAAGTCTCTTATGCTGGACCACAAGCAACTTGAGGGCAGGAACTTATTAGCTTATTATGTCTTCCATATTAACTTTACTTTGTTTATAACAAACTAAATAAATAAATGGCTATAAATATGCTGTGTTTATAAAATATTTTAAATTAATTTTAAATCCCCTACATATTTCTCCAATACTCCATTTATATTTGTGTGTTTATGAAAATTTGGGACTAGACTGTAACTATGTAACCTGTGTTTTTCAGCAATATATAATAAGTAGTTTCCCCCATACATCCTTAAGTATTTAAAACTATGGTTTTTTAGTAGCTTTTATATAGCTGTATGGATGGCCATAACTTAATCCTCTATTGACTATATATTTCAATGTTTCTAATAATATTGAGAAAAAGACATTTGTAAATAAATCTTAATATATATTTGTATATTATTTCTCCAGGACCTGGAATTACTGATTTAAAGGGAACAAATAGTTTTAAGGCTTGTGATTTTAAACTGTATTCCAGAAAACATGTCCATTACAATTCTATGACTAATGTATCAAGATGCCTGTTTTGCTGCATCCTTGCCCAGTGCAGAAACTTAGCATTTTAGAAAGTAATTCCCAACAAATGAAAAACGGCATCTCTATAATTTGTATCTGAATATAGAAACGTTAAAACATTCTTATATCTTTAATGGTTTTTGTATTTCCTTCAATAATTCCATTCACATTTTCCTTTTATGTTTTGGCATTAATTGTCTTCAAGACTTATATAATAAGGATATTAGCATTCATCTTTCACACATTACAAAAATTGTTAACTCTTTGTATTTTGTCTTGTGGATGTTGTAACATGCAAGCTGCAAATGATTACTTATTCAACGTTTTTCTGTTCAGTTCAACCTTTTTTTATGCTTAGAAGCATTTTATCATGTTAATCTATATTTTCTTCTATTTCTCTTATGTACTTATTAGACATATGTAATATTAATCCATCACCTACTTGACACATTATAATTTCTTCATTATGTGGACATACATACAGTAAAGCCTCTGATTTTTAAATGTTTCCATTATAATTGGCCATCACTGACAATTTTCTTATTAGTTCTAATACCTGTTCAGTTTCTCTAGGGTTTTCCAGGTAATAACTTATCTGCAAATCAGGTAACTTAATTTCCTTCTTTATTAGCTGAGACTTCACATTTCTTTCTGTTGTTTCATCCAGAACTTCCAAGACAATGTTTAACAAACACCAAAACAGTAATGGCAAGAATCTTTGTCCATCTCATCTTTAATCTCCACAGTTTTACAAGGTCTACTTACTGTCCCCATTTCACAGACGGAGAAATTGAGGTTCAGGCAGTTTAAGTAAATTACACAAAATCCCATAAAAACAAGTCTCTTCCTGATTCCAAAATCTTTTTCTATTATGTGAAGAGTGGCCGTTTAAGCATTAGAGGAGTGGCTGCATTGGCATTGCTGGTTATGTCGCTCGCCCCCTTTCTCCCTTTTGTACCTACGATATTAAGACAGCAAAGGTCCCGCTAGGCAGACTGCTACCCTAGCAGTTCGGTTGGTCTTACCCTGTATCAACACCAGTCCTGTGGTGAGAAAGGTTATTTCACTATAACCTGTATGATTTCGAGGCTTTAAGGGAGGGCTGGGCGAGAAAAGCGGGGTTGAAAACTTACCTGATGGCTCTGGCCCATCTTGGACACCAGCCCCGCCCTCCAACCGAGGGGCAGCCCCAGGTGTCCCCAGCCCCCGAGGCGCGTGGCCTGGCGTCGGCGCTGACCGGCCTCTCAATCCCGGCCGCCTCCTCTCTGCCCCCTGCAGGCCGACCTAAGGGAGTGCGCAGAGGGGATCGTCGGAGCCCGGGGCGTGGAGCCCCGACAACCCCGAGCTGGGTTCGGCCCGGGCCCCGCAGACCGCAGGACCGCCCGCCCGAGCGGAGAAGGCCGCGGCCATGGCACGGGTGCTGATCGTGGGCGCAGGGCTGACGGGGAGCTTGTGCGCCGCCCTGCTGAGGCGGGCGGCGTCCCGTCCTTTGCACCTCACGGTGTGGGACAAGGCTGAGGATCCAGGTGGGTCGGCCGCCAGCCGAAACGGGGGGCGGGAAGTGAAGCTAACACGGTCCCTAAAGGTGACGTAGATTGAGTAGAAAACGCGGAATCGGGGCGCCTGAGCGGCCGTGGAGCAGCACATGCGCAGTGCGCACATCATCCAGGGACCGGAGACTTCCGCGGCCTGGGAAAGGCCCGAGAAGAGGGTGGGGGCGGCGACCCGGACTAGGTTGGGGGTAGGGCAGGTGTTATCACAAGCACTTTGATTGGAGGCTTGAGCACCTCGGAGGGAGCCTCGCCAGAGCTTGCAAAGTTGGGGCCGATCGCTGTCCCTTAATAATTCTGTCTCCTTCTTGGCCCTTTCTGTGCCTTTGCAGGGTTCTGCAGAGTATGAGATCCCAAAGTACCCATTGACTAAGAATTCCCGAAGATCTAGTTTAGAGAATGAATCCAGTTATTCTCGTGAAATCTTACGGCATGAGAGCATTCACTGATTCATTCATTATGACATTCCCCACCCAATATTTTGTTTCATTTAATCCATTCATTCATTCTTATGCAAGTTATTAAAATATATGTACCATGCACAGCGCCGGATGCCATTGCATTTGTGAGCCCCACCTCTTTTTTTTAAAAAAACAATCTCACCGTCATTGACCAAATTATGTTTTTCTATCTCATGACAGTGTAGATGACAAAACCATCAACTTTAAAAAGTTTTCTGATCCATTTGTAAAGTAACCCATTTGTGATAACTTCAGGGTGAATTGCATTACTTGTAAAAGACTTATTCTAACGTGCACTAAGACATTTTCCTGTGGATTATTAAAGGGGGAAGAATGACTACAATCAGCTGTGCTCATAATCCACAATGCACAGCTGACTTGGGTGCTCAGTACATCACCTGCGCTCCTTATTATGCCAAGAAACACCGAAGGTAAGTTAGCTGAAAGGGGAGGAATCAGTCTTCCGAGCTGCACAGAGAAAAAAAATACAAATTATCCATATTTAACAGGGCTAAATTTTATTTCTTGTAATACAGTGAAATTATTATGATGTTATTGTTGATGGTGTTAGCAATAAAAGGTTAACCTGAATAGAGTTGGAACTGTAATACCTGCTTCACAGGGTTGTTGTAAAGATTAGATGAGAAGATGTACAGAACATAGTAAGTGCTCAATAAATATGATGAGTTACCATGCTGGTGTTGAGGAAGAGGACAATACCTGAAATACAAGTCAAAAAAATCTTCTTAACCAAACTTAATATTGGTGTATTTTGAACCAGAAGAATACCTGGTTCTGCTTATTTTCACTGACTTTAATTCTAAAGTGTATGGGGAAATGGGCTAATGTCAGCAAAAGATTTATGTGTTTTTTAAACACTTCTGTTCTTTGCCTATGTTTTGTTTAACACAAAATATACATTGAGTTAATCACATGAAAATTGCTAGTCATGAATTACAACCTCTAAAAATTCTTAGAAGAGAATTTAGTATTTTTGAGCTAATTATAACATATGCTTACATTATATATATGTTGATTTTTTTCAGTTTTTATGATGAACTGTTAGCTCATGGCATTTTGAAGCCTCTGACCGCTCCCATTGAAGGAATGGTGGTGAAAGAAGGAGACCGTAACTTTGTGGCACCTCAAGGAGTTTCTTCAATTATTAAGCATTACTTAAAAGAATCAGGTGAGAATAGGATTTTCTTTGCCTTTAAAAAAAATAGTATTTAAAAATAAAATTATATATGTGATTAATATGGGTCATTTTCAAATCAGAAAACTCAGTGTGCTTTGCTCTTATTAATAGCTATCCATTATTAAATACTGTAGTATGTGTGAACCATAATTTCTTCAACTGCTTAGTACTTAGGGTGTTTGCGGGTAGGAGGATGTTTTGTTTTTTGTTAATACAGACATTGCTGCCATGTTTGGTTTTGACATGCTTTTGTAAGTATATTTGTAGGACCAATTGCTAACAGAAGAGCTGTATTAAATGTACATTTTTAATTTAACTAGATTGTGGCACATATTTCTGTTTAAAAACATCTCATTGGTAGTGAATGAGTATCACTTTCGCCTCATCTGCGTATTATGGAAGTTTTTTATTTTGCCAATGTTGTAGGTTAAAAAATGGTATATTTTTGTGGTTTCAATTTGCATTTCCTTGTTTTTGAGTGAAATTTTACTTTTGTTTTAACTGACACATTGCATATTTTTTCTACGAATGTCTTATTTATAACCTTTGCCCATCTTATATGAGGATTTTCATTTGTTCCTTATATATTTTGTATTTTGAAAGTTGATTTTTTCTTAAGAAAATAGAACTTTTCTTGGATGATAAATGGTTTGGTTTTTTTTTTGAACCAGAAATAGGCTTCTTGATGAGTCATAATGCAGTAAGTTCCTAATTAAAGATCACTGAAGCTGAGAATATGTTTGCTTCCTAAGATATTTCTAGAACAATTGCTGTTTTGGTCTTGCTCATTAAATAATGCATTGAGAACTGCATTTGTCAGGGTTCTACAGAGAAACAGAACCAACAGGATATATATATATATACATGTGTATTTATATGGATATGAATATTATGAGATTTATATTGGGAATTGGCAACTGTAAGGTAGGCCACAAGTTGGGAGCTCTGAAGAAGAGTTCAGTGAATTCCCCATGTGAAGCTCGTTGACTGAAGTAGAGATCGAAATTTTTCTTTTTGAATGTTGAAAT
The DNA here is from genome assembly GCA_004026745.1 of Myrmecophaga tridactyla. NCBI lineage: Eukaryota > Metazoa > Chordata > Mammalia > Pilosa > Myrmecophagidae > Myrmecophaga > Myrmecophaga tridactyla. The sequence goes on along the minus strand of PVIY010007935.1, from coordinate 50,420 downwards.
CCTCAGTTCTCCCATTAAGGCCTTCAGTTGATTGGATGAGACGTCTTTCATTGCTGAACAGAATCTCCTTTGTGATTATAGGTGTAATCAGCTGTGGATACAATCAACCAACTAATGATTTAAATCCATGTAACACCCACAAAGTAACAATCAGGCCAGTGTTGCTTGACCATAAAAACCTGGACAGCATAACTGAGCCAAGTTGACATATGTCCTCAAGCATCACGAGAACCCCCAGCATCCCTGATGCTGTGTGCCCCAGATCAGTGAGAGTTAGTACACAGCCTGAGAGCACAATAAGTGCCTTTCCATCTCTGATGGTGTCATCATTGGGCATTTGGTGGCATGTCTCCATCAGCTTCACATATTGCCACCATAAGAGTTTTTTAAAATCTTAACTTCCTTCATAATTTTCAACTGACTGAAATACTGAAATCCTCAGGTACTTACTAACAGTGTTGTACATCTATCTGTATATGCTGCCCCCATCCATCCATTCATTCACCAGATACTGTTTTAGGTACTGATGATTCAAGGGTGAGCCAAAGTCCCTGCCCTCGTGGAGTTAATGTTATGGCCTAGGGACCTTCCTTCATACTTTGTATCTACTTCCATATTTTGTTAGTGTTTGGGAGAGTATATCTGCTTTACCTCCCAGTAGTGCTTAGGAAGCTCTTGGGGGTAGAGATCATATTTACTTCTTTGTAGTTCACACAGAATATAGCAGTACTTTATATATTGCAGGTACGTTGATATAGATACAGATATAGATTTCTAACATATGTATAGTTTATATATATTAGCTGATTATCAGTTCAATGAATTTAACTGATTCTTGGTAAAACAAAACAAAACTCTATTTTCAATTTATATAGCCTCTTGGCACAATGAGTCCTGTGGGTTTTCCAATCTTCTATGTAAAATGGTAGAAGTATTTGTTAGTATAAGTCATTGTGAAAAGTAGCACTTTTTATTTTTATTTAAAGAATTACATACTTCTGGTGGGAAATTGGAAAATACAGAAAAATATCAAGGAAAATATCATAACATATAAATCAGCAATAAGGCTTTTGTTCACTGTTGTGACATTTTCTTTCTGCTTATTTTCAAATGACTAGTTACATCATTGAGTTCATGGTCTACAACAGTTTAGTCTATATAAGCTTTTCCTTTGTTTGTCTTAATATTCTCTCTCTAATTCTTCAAGATTCCTTTCACCCTCTACCAAGATCTATTATTACATGATTTAGTAGATCTTTCAGTCTTTAAATGGGCCATGAAAGTATTTTAGTTTTTATACAATATAAGTAGACAGAGCCTAGAATTGGAATGACCTGGATTCAAATTAAAGAAGGCTCTACCATCACTTTCTAGCTACATAATATCAGGAAAGTATTAAAGCTTTCTTCAGTTCTTTCATCTGTGAAATGGGAGTAATAATGCATGCATAGGGTTGTTGTGAATAAAGAAGGAGATGATGCATTCGTTGTCAGGCCAGATAATTAGTAGGCCAGGGACATGGAAAGTCTACTTGAAAGAGGCTGACCTTTGTATGTTCCTAGTCCTGAAGGACCTTAGATGTCAAGTCATTCCATAGATATTCTACATTTTGAAATCTGGTTGCATTCACAACCCCCCAGTCTGATGGACCAATCAGTGAGCACTCAGATTGGAAACAGACTTCTAGGGAAATTATTCAGATGGGCTATGCCTAATCAGACATGCTTCAGAAAAGGTCCAAACCTCTAAAGCCAGTATTTAATTAGACCATTTTTCCTGAACAAGTAAGAAAGGACAGAGGAATGTAGATACTTGCCTTGATCTTATGTTCTGTTTTTATTTATTGTCTGATGTGTTCACATTGACCTTTTTACAGATAGAGCTATATTTATTGGTATCAGTCTTAGGACTGCCTGCCTTTTACAGTCTTCTCCCTGAGTGGGCAGGACCTGATTTTCTGTGGTTCTTTTTGTTGTTGCTTTTGTTGTCATTGTTGCTGGGGTGAGAGACTCTCAAAACAACAAAAGCTACTGTAGCTATCATTTATTAAGTGCTGGCCATTTACTAGGAACTGTGTTATACACTTTACATAAATTATTTCTAATGCTCGCAACAACCTTTCAAGATAGTTATGATCATATCTACATTTCACTAATAAGAAAAATGAGACTCAGATTAAGTACTTGGCCTAGGGTCACTTGTCCAAGAGCTGGAACTCCCTGTTGTCTTTTCCTATTGGCTGTTCCACTGGAGGGAGGGCAATGAGAGGTGCTTATAACCTCTGACTCAACTTTGGTTTTGTAGGGCCTTCTCCTTCCTTCCTGACTTGCTTCCCATCTCACCCTGGTGTTACCTGTCAGTGGTCACATGGCTTATGAGAGTGACTTCTTTCCCTAGTTCCACGCTCTCATTGTTAACTTGTTTACTCTTAAAGGGTAATACCAGGGGTGCGAGGGTAGCTCAGTGGTAGAATTCTCACCTGCCATGTGGGAGACCCAGGTTCGATTCCTGGCCCATGTACTTCCCTCACCCCCAAAACACAAAACAAAGTAAACAACAAATTCAAATTCAACAAATGGTGTTGCAATAATGGGATACTCACATGGAAAAAGAATAAAATATGAACCCCGTCATGCAGCATACAAAAAAAAAAAAAGAAAGAAAGAAAGAAAAGAGTAATACCATCCCATTTCTTTATGTAACCTGGGAGATTGAGCACCTCATGGCTCCTGCCTGTGATATTTTGGAGAGTGATGGGCCAAGTCCTTTTACTTTTAAATAAGATCCCATGTCATTAAATCATTCATGAGGTGAATTCAGTCTCCAGGACACACAAGGCAAGAAGCTTTTATTTGGCTTGGCCTACTAATAAGGAGGACTGTTGTTACATTTATTTGTTTTTATTTTATCATCTACTTTAAAACGGACATTGGTTAGCAATCTGAAAAGTCAGTATGTTGTCCAAAGTTGTCAGTGTGAATTTTTTAGAAGAGATCCTTTATGTTGCAAGTGCCTTTGGCAATCTTTACTTTTATGATTCTTTCCCCTCTCGCTTTTGTGCCTGTTTTCTTTCTATAATTGATGTAGGGGAAGTGAGCCTGGGTGGTGTGTCTCCAGATTTCTCCCAGGCAGGTGCTCTTAGCACTGAAACCATAACAGTATTTTTCAGAGAGAACCTAGAGAATAACCGGTGAACCCTAGTTAAATATTCTTCAGTTTCCTTTAAGCAGTGCATTTTGTTCGACTTAAGTGTTCAATATCTTCAGGTCCCATCTCAGTAGTTCTGAAGTACTGCTGAATAAAATCTATTTGTGGGAAACTATATGAGAAAAATACATTTGAATTTTTTTCTTTAAAATGGAGGAAGGCAGAAGAGAAAATCAGATAAGTATATAACAGAAACACATTTGTCTTTGTAAAATGTTTTAACCTATTTTAGTCTTCTGATATCTTTATAGTTACCCAAATACTTTTTATCCTCCTTAAATATTATGGTCTGGGGAAACAATCATAAAAAAGAGGCATGGTCCTTGCCTTTGTGTGTAATATAGTGGGGGGAAAGAATATTAAAAACCAGCTACACAAAAAAAGATATATAATAAGTGCTAAGAAATAAGAGTGAGAGCATTATAAGAGAACATACAACTAAAGGACTTAAAATGTGCATTTCATAGGAGTGAGGGGAAAGATATGTCAGGGTCTGTGTTCTGGTACTGACATTTTTATGGGGATCTGCAAGGTGAGGAGGATTGAACAAGGCCAAGAAGTGGTTGATGAGAATTCCATGCAGTGAGCACATCCAATTGAACTGTCTTGAGGTAGGAGGAAGTTGCTATGTCTAGTGAATTGAAAGGATTTCATTAAATTGGAGGGTAGTGAATGAGGGGGAAGTGATAGATGATGTTCAAGACTGAGGCAGGGACCACATGATAGGGAATTTCATAAGCAAGGATGGAGATTGTGTACTTTATCTTAAGTGGAGTGGGAAGCCATTGAAGGGTTTTACATAGAAGAGTGACTTGGTCAAATTTACCAAACTCTTGGGAGTTGTTTATAACAAAAATATGTATTTTTTAAATCTCCCAAGAGATGCCTTTCATTAGGCATCTATGATATGTCAATATTCTTGACATATAATCATTCTTGACATACAAACATTCTTGACATGGTTACAATCAATGACTCACAATATCATCACATAATAGTGTATTTATCACCATGATCATTTTTTTGAACATTTATATCTCTCCAGCAAAATAAAGAAAGAAGAAGAAAACTCATACATACCATACCTCTTACCACTCCCTCTCATTGACCACTAATATTTCAATCTACCCAATTTATTTTACCCCTAGCCCCCTCTTTTATTTATTTATTTTTATTCATATATATTTTTACTCATCTGTCCATACCCTAGATAAAAGGAGCATCAGACACAAGGTTTTCATAATCACTCACTCACATTGAAAAAGCTATATCATTATACAATTATCTTCAAGAAACATGGCTACTGTAAAACAGCTCTGCAGTTTCAGGCACTTCCCTCCAGCCTCTCCATTACACCTTAACCAAAACGGTGATATCTGTATAATACATAAGAATAACCTCCAGGATAACCTCTTGACTCTGAAATCTCTCAGCCATTGACACTTTATTTTGTCTCATTTCTCTCTTCCCCCTTTTGGTCTAGAAGGTTTTCTCAATCCCTTGATGCTGAGTCACAGCTCATTCTAGGATTTCTGTCCCATGTTGCTAGGAAGTTTACAGCCCTGGGTGTCATCCCACGTAGAGAGGGAGAGGCAGTGGGATTGCGTGTCATTTTGGCTGAGGGATAGAGACCACATCTAAGCAACAAAAGAGGTTCTCTGGGGGTGACTCTTAGGCCTAATTTTAAGTAGGCTTAGCCTATCCTTTGCAGGGATAAGTTTCATAGGACCAAATCCCAACATTGAGGGCTTGGCCTATTGCTTTGGTTGTTCCCACTGCTTGTGAGAGTATCAGGAATTCTCCAAACAGGGAAGCTGAATTTTTCCCCCTTTGTCCCCATTCCCTCAAGGGGACTTTGCAAATACTTCTTTATTCACTGTTCAGATCAGTCTGGGATTTTTCGGGGCATCACACTAACCTGGACAAACCTACAAAATCTCATGCCCTGTTCAAGGACATGGTGTTCAGTTAAACTGTCCATATAGGTTAGATTAGGAAATACACTGGTCAAAATATAAATTTTGTATGAAAAAAATTTTTCGTGCTTTAGTTTCTTGAGAGATTTTTTTTTTTTTTAACATGGGCAGGCACCAGGAATTGAACCCAGGTCCTCGGGCACAGCAGGCAAGTGTTCTTACCTGCTGAGCCACCGTGGCCCGCCCCCTTGAGAGATTTTTATATATATCTCTAACTGCTCTAAAATGGGAGTTTCCAGAGCCTATAGCTTTTAACATGTCCTTTTGAAAGATTTTAATTCTCTTCCCAAGAAGATGCCACTTTTCCTGAAATTTCACTCCTAACAGTTGGAAAGGACAACTTCCTGCCTAGTAGGGGCATCTAGACTACTGCCCCAAACTCTTGCCAAATATGACCTGGTGGGTTTTTCTACCACTGATGGTGTTAGATTTGGGCCATTCATATACCCCAGTGGTACTTACATTTTAGTGTGCCTCTGGGGCACACTAATGTGTGCACACTTTAATAAGCCTGGAGCGCTTGTTAAAACACAGATTGTTGGAACTTGCCCCCAGGATTGGGCCTGGAACTGCACATTTCTAACAAGTTTTCAGGTGCTGCTTGGCCTGCTGGTCTGGAATTCACACTTAGAGAACCGCCTGCACACACCTTGGGGAATACCTTGCAGTCATTAGGGTGCATTTCTAAGATATTTGGCTGAGGTACAGAGAATTTTCTAGGCCAGTGGACTTCAGTTTCCTTTAAAAACAACAACAACAACAACACATCATCACACCACCAACAAAAACATCATAATGTTCTCTTCAAAGGAATTTTCATGTGAGATCATGACCAACTAAAATGGATAAAATCAGTTGACTTAGTTGAAGTCCTGGGTAGGGCCAGGACTAGGGTAAGACCAATGAGGCAAGTGAGTCTGGCTTAAGAAATCCTAAAAAAATAAACGAGAAGCACAGTTGCTCTGGTTGGAATAAAGTGAAAGGGGATGGTAGAGAGCTGAATGCTTCAATTATTTGCACTTTCCCTTCTCTAAATAAAGCAGGGGCTTTGGAGAACCCCTCAGGCACGTTGGAGTACAGTTTACAAATACTTGCTCTTATCTTTGAGCAGTATGATGATAATTAACTCAAAGAGAGTTGAATCCCTGGGCAGAGTCAGCACCATGTACCTTCTAACATATTTGCATTTGACTTTAAAAATATAAGCATTTACTATGTTGTAGTATTATTGAAGGGATGGTGAAAGATATAGAGGTATAAGAGACTATAGACATGGCATAAAGGAGCCTAGACCGTTATTGGGTAGGTAAGCCATACCTAAAGCCTGCCAATATTTTGAATTAGTGTCAGAATAAGTGGCAAAGGCAGTGATGGCTGTAGGACATCATAGATGGGAAGATTCACACTGAGCTGGAATGGCTGCAGAAAGGAAGCTTTGTGGACAAGGTTGAACTTAAAGTGGATTTTTGGTGGCTAGGAATGTAAGGTGTCCCTGGTAATGATGAACATTCAGTATGCTCTTTTTCACACTGAATCTTCTTTTGTTTCTTTTTTATTCCTTGAGGCTGAAAAAAAAAGAGTGGATTTGTTTTAAATCAAAGTTTTCTGAAAACTAGAATGTGAGTTAAGTACTAGTGTACTAACAAGACTTAATTCAGTTTTATTTTCTTATCTTCCACTTAATGGCTCCTAAATTCATTCCTTTATACAAATATTGATTAAATACCTAGTATACACCAAGTACTGTGTTACATATGCCATCTGCTGCTCTACATGGAAACAAAATGGGCATAATTTCAGCTTCATGGGTTTACAGACTAAAAAAAGAAGACAGCATTAAACAAATAATTAGCCAAATTATTCTTATAATACTTTTGTGATAAGTATAATAGAAGTTTAATGAGAGGGCATTATAAATTATATTTCTCTTAATTCTAATTCTTCTTAATAAAGGTAACAGATCCAGTGATGAGGACTTGCATTTCCCTTGGAGAGTTAAATTTGCCCTGGTTAAATTCCTTTAATAGTGAATTCTACTCTTCTCCATGTTACTAGAGAGTAGTAATTGTAAATTATTTCATAATATTTCTGAATTTCAGTTTTCTTATCTGTGGAATTTATTGGTATAATGTGTGTGACGTCCTTAGCACAGTGCTTGACATATCGTAGATGCCTGATGAAAGGTATCTACTGTTACTATTTTTATTATTATTATTGATTGTAGTAGTTTTATTATTTTCCTTCAGAGCAAGCATTGATAGGAATTACCATTGATCAAGAAAGAAGGTAAAGAAAGAGAACTCAGGGGCGGCTGCCGTGGCTCAGCAGGCGGAGCTCCGACCTGCCGTGCTGGAGGTCTGGAGTTCGATCCCTGGTGCCTCCTGCCCATATGCAAATTAAAAAAAAATAATAATAAAAAAATAAAAGCTCACAGGGTTATGAAACTTCTCAATTTCACATTCTTGAATCAGGGATTAATCAGTTCTCTATCCTTTAAAAAAAAAAAAAAAAAAAAAAAGAAAGAGAACTCAGGAGAGGGAGGGCAGGTGACCGTAGAAGACATACTTCTCCATTTTGTTCACCTGGGTGGATCCAGTTTTGACTCTTCTGTGTCATTGATATGGGAAACCCTGGCTATGTGAACATGATTTTGCTTTTGGATTAGGTGCAGACATCTACTTCAGACAGTGTGTGACCCAGATCAACCTGAGGAATGATAAGTGGGAGGTCTCCAGCAAGACAGGCCCCCCTGAGCAGTTTGATCTTCTTGTCCTCACAATGCCAGTTCCTCAGATTCTGCAGCTTCAAGGTGACATCGTGAACTGTGAGTCTCTGCCTCCACTGTCTATTTCCCTTGAGCAATGGGCTTTTTCTGCTAGAGCATGAATTTGGTTTAGGTCTCTTAGCGAAACAAGTATCATGGATTCTATTGACTGGCATGTTTTAAAAACTGATGCACTTATGGTTCATGACATTAGTCTAGGCCAAACTGAAGTCCATAGAGTTTTTTTTTAAAAAAACAGTTAAAAATTAAACATTTTCTTAGTGCTCCTTGCCCTCAAAAGGTCAGTATTCTTGATGAAATGCATTAGTTTGGCCTAAAAAAAAAATGGTCTCTTTGTGGCCTCCTGAGAAAAGAAGGGTTTTTAATGATACTACCACTTGCTTGGATTGCATTTCTGGTATGTTTGCTTTTAGGGCTGCCCTCTAGATATTTACTTCTGTTTGTAGCAATGGCCCAGCCTCGTTTTGAAAAAGAGGCATAAGAGGAAGGGGGGTTGGTGGAAGTAAATTATGCTACAGGAGTTAAAATTATGGTAAAGGAGCCATAGTTATGATAAAGGAACTAAAACCAAGGGAAAGTCTCCTGTCTGAAGTAATAAAGACCCCCCCCAAATTATTTTTCTTGGTAAGAACAACAATGTTACATTTTAAGGAGCAATGTGATGGCCTCTTGATCTCTTGATGTGTAGAATTTCATATGTTATTTAGTAAGTCAGATCTTACTATTTTATAATACTGAATTAATTTTCATATGGAGAGATACTATTAGAGATTTTTTTTTGTTTGTTTAGAAAGTGAACATTTTTTATTTATATCTGGTTGTTGTTTCCTTGGGGGCATTGACTTTAGATTTGCAATATCAGTGGATTGGGGCGTAATAAGGTACTGGGAAACTCTTGGTTGCCTCCTCAAAAAGCTAGGATATTTAAAATGATAGGATAGGGAAACTAGGACGATATGACCTTGTCTCAAGCATGGGTTCTGTAATATCATAGACTTTGCTACGTCCAAAAGAGTAACCTCAGTTCATTCAACACAAAAAGAACCTGACGCTATTCTTCTGTTTTTTCACTTAGATTTTACTTAATGAATTAGCCTTTCCAAGTTTCAGAAATGTGAAGCTGCTTAAGTTTTGTGTCATATTGTGATATTAGTTAACCAGTTATTATCATTAAATTTTATCAAATTTTGTAGTGCTGTCAGTAGACTCTATGAAATCTTGATATTTATTCCTCAGTCATCCATTGGGGAATCTTAAGTATGAAGGGTTATTAAGTGCCTTTAATACATTGATTAGAATTTTTCAAATTAAGGCAGGTTTGCTCTCTAATGGCACACTCTGTATTTATATGCTATATGCATTTACGTATAAAACATTTTTTATATGTATATATGATTTGCATGTTTAAAGAAATATTTTTAAATTGGATATATTTATTTAACAATGTTTTTATTTCATGAATAACTAGGAAATAAAAGTAAAAGAATATTTAAATAGTGACTATTATAGGTTGATTTATAAGAAATTGTGATTTTTTTTGGGTTAAAAATGGTCAAATATTGGCAATTTCACGTGGTTCAACCTAAATACTAAATGTAAATATAGAGATAGAAAAATTAACAACAAAAATCAGTAACTACTGAAGTAGATTTGAAGTTTTTTTTAGACTCATAAGACTACTTTGACATGTTCTCTAATTATAGTGCTATTCAGAATTTTCTATGCAGTATTGGCAAGTCTTTATCATCACAATCTTTTGTTTTCATTTTTCAAATTGGTGTTAATTTTATACTATCTTTAAATATTGCAAATGGTTTAGCATTATTCACTGTACCCTGTATCTTTTGATAGTAACCTTTGTCTAGTTTTTAAATATAAAATCTGGGTTGGCAAGGGTATGACATCCTATTCTTCCCCCAAAATGACTTTAGTCTATAAATGGCCTGTTTAGCAATATCTTTCCTAGTTGACATTTTCTGTACACTCCTGGGAGTGGGGGTGGGGTGGGAGTTGGTTACCAAAGATTTTCTGCTTTATTCCGAAGGATTCCTGGGGTACTGTCACCAGCAACCTCTTAGAAATCTACAGATATCCCTTCCCTGCCACTGACTCAGCATAGGTGTAAGGTGGTGGTGGTAGCAAGTTTCCACTTTTACTCCTGTGGATGCTGGGCATAGGGGAAAGGAGAATAGGACAGGTAAGTGACCCAAATTTGGATTTATAATATGCAGGCAAGCAGTCGGGCCCTTTGGATATGCTGTAAGTCACTTCTGCATTTCAGATGTGAGTAGGACAGTAGCATTAGCAAAAGGCATGTGTGAAGAGTCAGAAAACTGAAATTCTGAAATTGTCAAAAGGAGATTCAGATATAAGAGATGAAGTGCAGAGAGATATCAAGCAGGGCAGGGAGGATACATTTCTCCAAGCAGGTGAGCTCCTTGGTTAGCTTTTGTTATATGAGCTGTTGACACTGCAGTTCTAGCTGACCATTTCCATTGTAATCCTAGAAAACTAAAAATTGGAAGGGGTGTTAGAGAGCACCCATCCTTATTGTTAGCTCTTGTTGGAGTCTTTGCTGCAATAACCTTGATAAGCAATATCGGCCAGAACCTATGGAAACCCCTTCATTTCATGTTAGTTCGTTAGCTCATATGGCAGTTCATAACCTTATCAGAAAGCTGTTCTTATCCTGACCCCGGTTCCAATTCCAACTAGTTGTTGAAATTTATCTTTCACAAGAAATGGAAAAACATGTAGGCACGCACCTCTTAGGGTTTTGATACTCAAAGTGTGATTTTTGGACAGCTGAATCTGCCTTTCTCCGTTCAGATCCTATCTCAGTTATCCACTTTATCATGGAAACTTTCCTTATTTCCATTACTGTTGACTGATGGAATTTCATTCTCATTTGGCACTTCTCTTTTTTAGTCCTAGGATCACCAGGCCACGTTGCTGCCCCACATCTGTCTAAAGGCCTTTGTCTCCCTTGGTCTGCCCACCAGACCTCCTTTCTCCCTGCCTTTTATAATCAGACACCTACATAAATAATGGTGGTTTGAGAATCACAGTTGAGTTAAAATATAGCGAAATCTAACCCACACAAGTGTGGCTAAGACTTCACCTTCAGAAGCTGTGTCTTGCTTTGATGACAGGGAAGCAGATGACTGCTACTAACTTAAATAAGAAATATGGGAGGAGGAGGGATCATTTTGACTGGAAAAGATAAATAGAAATTTCGAGCGTTAAGAATCCAACAGTATCAGATATTTCAGAGCCATTAGATAAGGAAGAAGATTGGCCATAAAACCAAGAGCAGTTTCAGTACAGTGGTGGAGGAGAAGCTCAAGTCCAGGAGGTTGAGGAGTAAACCAGTCTTCTCACACCTCATATTTCGGGAGGGCCTCCTGCTCAGTGGTTCTGAGGATGGTCCCCAAGGAGCAGCCCATCAGCAAGAACTGGGAACTTGTTATCGCAACTTCTTGGCCTCATCTCACCCTGCTGACTCAGTGTGGTTTAACAATCCCTTCAGGTGATTCTGATGAACTCTGATGTTTGAAAGTCACCAGTCTAGCTCCTAGAACAGATAAACAGCTGTTTCTTGGGAAAGATTGCATGGATTGGCTCAGCAAAACCATGAAAATCTTTAGAATACAGAAGGTCTCTTCTTCCTTCTGATCTCTTGATTCCATGGAAATTATCTTAAGAATTATTGAAATGGTTGTATTTGATGGCAAGTTAGAATTATATGAAGATAAAATTGTCTTATTAGTTGTATCTAATTGGTAGGCACTGACATCTAGAAGAGACCTTTCAAATTAATGGTAACAAAAGCAGCTGGCAGATTGAGTAATATTTTTCTTCGCATTCCCAGTATGAGATGATAATATCCTTAGAAATTATTTGTGAAAAATAAATAGGTTCATTAATTTTTGTTTTGATAAGTCATCTGTCCCCACACCTCTTCAGGTATTTCAACAATATAGCTATAAGGTGGTCCTTGTATCCCTCAACACAAATGAAAAAACACAGAATAAAACTTGTGATAGCTATCTTCAGGCCTGAAAAGAAGGACAAAAGAATGGTACAGTATAATAGTTTCACATCAGAGAGTTTGGGAACAGAATGTTCAGCCTGCCTTTAGTGGATTTTTGTGGTTGTGGCTGTTTTGTTTTTAATCCTGGATGAGTTAGTTATACATGCATCCAAATCAACTGAAGGGCTTGTGAAGACGGATTGCTGGGCCTTACTCCTGGGGTTTCTGATTGAGTTTGGGACCAAGAAATTGCATTTCTTACAAATTCCCAAGTGATCCTGAAGTCACTGGTTGAGGGACCATGCTTTCGGAACCATTCGCTTGCCTAAGAGCATCAACTGTTTTCTGAAGCCAAGTAATAGACCTTCAAATAACACTTCATCCAATGGAACAGATGATTGTAACGTGCAGCCAGGATTGAGAACTACTGGCTAAAACATCAGTTCAGCCACACATTTCTCACATTTACAACCTATTTTGCAGTTAATGTTTATGTGAACCCCTGGCAAACTGCATCTTTGATTGCTTTTGAGTCTGAGGTTTGTGCTTGTCCAAGCTTACCTGGCCTCTTTAGAAAGCTTTCCTATGGTTTTGTTTTGTCTCCATCTGTATCAGCTTTCACTGATTTCCCCCCTGCCTTTCAGCGTGTAGGACTGTATTGACATTTACAAGTTACCTCATCTTGCCTTGAAGCCATGAATTACAACAAATCAGTCTGGTGATGGCAGGAGGCGGCTTTAGGGATGTGGAGAGGTGGTGGATATTGACATGCCTATAGCTTTTGACCTTGTTGCACGGATGAAGTTGACAATGAATTTGATTGAAAAACAGCCTTTTCTGCTACTATTAGAAAGAAAAATGGTAATAAATATGGTTTATAGAGCTTAGATTTAGAACTGTAGAAGAAATTGTTTTCTGATCAAGAGCTTAGGTGCTATTACATCTTGAAAGGAATTTATTTTTCTTTGAATATCAGTTCCCCTGTGCAGTAACGATACAGCTTCTTTTCTAGTACAGTGTAAGATAATAATATAGAAGGGATTGGAATATTTATTAGGTAGCTACAGGCAAGGCAGAAAACCAATTTGAAAGATCTCTTTCATGTGTCTACCTCAGTCACTTTAAAGGAGGATAATTTACTGCCATGGAGGACTGAGATAACTGGATTGATTTTGAGGCTGTTAAATAACATACTGTAGCATTTTATTAAAACACAGCTATTAGTATGTACAGTTGTGTTGTAAATTACGTTTTCCAGTTTTTAAAACTATGTGGTGCAAAAGCTTGGTGTATCAAGAGAATCCCATCAACATTGCATTTTTTAACGTAATTCTCAGTATTTTCTATCAGTGATATCTAAAACAAAATACCATGGCATAGAATGACTCCTGAGATGTGTTTAAGGGCCTGGTAATAAATACTTTTATTTATATCTTCTATATCCTTATTTTTTGTTGTTGTTCACCTGAACTGTGTTAGGCTGAGAGATATAACTTAATTCTATTATTATTGCATTTCTTTTTATCTTTTCCTGTCCTTTTTTTTTTTTTTTACAAGTTTTGCTTTATGTTTTTTTGACACCATGTTATTTGATTCATAATAAATCTTTATTACATTTATAGTCTTTGACCCAAAAAGTCCTCTCTGTAGTCTCATTTAAATTTATTTTGCCTTCAAATCACCTTTGATAAAGAGAGCTTGGTCTTCTGTTTTGTCTGCCCGGTGCATTTTTTTTTTTTTTTTTTACTTTTAACCTTTGAGACTATTTTAGAGTTACCTTTTTTTTATATATATTTATCCATCTCTGAGCCATCGATTTCATAAATATGTATCTTATTGTTAATTGTTTTGTGTCACTTTTTCATGGAGTATGTCCATTTTTGACTTGAAGATTGAGCTCTTCCCTTATTTTCAGGTAAGTTTCTTTCTAAAATGTATTTGAATATTTGTTTCTGTTCCATGTTTGATCTCAGATAATCGTTAAAAATAGTATCTTTTTTCCCATATCTTCCTTTTTTTTTTCAAATACTTTAACTTTAATCTTTGCTTTACTTTTCCCCGACCCTAGCCTTTCTAAAGTGTTTCTCTTGACCCTTCCCTGAAGTTTTGTTTCACAGAAGTCATATGTTCTTTTATTGTTTTCAGTTTATTGCCTGAGTGTTTGTTGAAGTGATCTGCTTCCTGTCTGAATTCTTCTGATGTGTATTCTTCATCTGCTTATTTGTTAGGTTTTATTATGCTATGTTCTTCTCCTCCTTTTCTCTACCATGCTTCCTCTCTAATCATTACGTATCATTAAATGGGTCTTTTTTGTATGAAGAGCAATGCTGTGGGGAGAGCCTGGACTTTTCAATCCATTATGTTGACTCAGAACACTTTTTTTTTACCCATTCTGATGTGGACGTGGCTTGGACAACCCATCTGAACTTCATGCCTTTGTGTTTTTCAGTTTGGGGTGATAGTAGTTCTGTGTGGCTTGTGCTGTCATGGATTTTAGGTTGTGTGCTTGTGGGGGGTTGAAGGGTGATTTTGTTTTTATTTTGTTTTTCTTGTAGTTGACTGTGTTTAGAAGCTGCAAATTGTTAGATTGCTTCTCCAGGGGCCACACTGATAAAAGTGCCTTCTACAAAGATAGCACCTCGGTTTTGCTTTCCCCTTAGCCCTGACCTCTAGAAAGGTACTGTGTAGTAGATTAGAACAGAGCTGCCTCTGCAGTATACCTGCTAACTCAGACTCCTAGGAATGGTGTTTTGGTTGGGCTTTTGGGGCTAAGCCATATTCTTTTGGAAAACTAAATGATTTTCTTGAAGTTATCTGTCTTGTCCTCGTAGGGCCACTTTCTGTTTGCTCAAAAGTTAGATGTTTTGTCAGCAGTTATTGTATATGGTTTAAAGTTACACGTTCTTGTTTCATCAGTGATTGACTCAGCTCCTCTTCCTCTCTCTGTTTTCGGTTATTTTACAAAAGGAGGACAAGTCGAAATGCCTTTATTTCACTAATGTAAACAGATGTTCTCATTTGCTGTTAAAAACATTGCAAACAACATTTTGATATTGTGTTTGATTGCACTAGATATAATTTTTAAAATTAGTTGTAAGTTTATCCTCTATTATTTTAAATCTTTTTATTTGGAATAATTGTAGACTAACATGTAGTTGTAAGAAATACTACAGAGAGATCCCATGTACCATTTAACCAGTTTTCCTGATAGTAACATCTTGCAAAAACAGTATCACTTCCATCATGCTGATATCATTTTGACATCATACAGTTAAGGTACAGGAACATTTCCATCTCAAGGAGATTCTCTCATGTGACCCTTGGAGCGCTACATGCACTTCCCTCTCAGTCATCCACCTTCCTTTAACCCTTGACAACCACTAATCTCTTCTCCACTTCTATCATTTTGTCATTTCAAGAATGTTATATAAATGGAATCATACAGTATGCAACCACTCTGTTTTCTTTTTTTTTAAAATATTTATATTATAGCATCATTTTGGAACCTTAAGAAAATCTGCAACACTTTATATAGGCATTCTTTGTTTTCCTTTTTATTTCAAATAACTAAGGTATTTGGCAATGATTAGGGTATAATCATCATACTCTAAAATATTTGATATAATTTTTGTGTAACATAGAAATCAGGGTAGTAGTAGTTTATCCATCATATATGTATTGCAAAAGTCGAGTCTCCTCTCCTTTATCTACCATTCCTTAATGTGGCTATTATTATAATGATATCTGTCTACCTCTTCTATAGTTCAGTGATGCGCAGCAGGATGAATTTATTAGATGCACGTTATTAAAGAGCCTCCTGAACCCTCAGAGAGGCAGTGTGAGATTAGTAAATGATAGTATTAGTACTAAGTGTAATTTTGTAAATCTTTTGTGTGAATACTTAGAATGCTATCTATTTAGCAGATGGTAGTGATCATTGATGTAATAATGTATTTATTAACATGGAGAGATTTTAAAAGATTGAGTTAAAAAAGATTAAAAGCTGCATCACTATTTCTGTCCATTTATCAACAACAGTCTGACGACAGCGTATTATGATTGGAGATGATTTTCACTTTCTTCTCTATAATTTTTTGAATAGCCACAATTTTAGAAATAAGGACTGTTGATTCTTACTATTAAAAATGGTAATGTTAACAACATTTTGAAAATAATTTATCAACCCAAAGGAAATAATTTTTTTCCTTTTCTTTTTTTAGTGTAGGAGTATTATGGAGTATGTAGGCTGTTTGTGATATAAAAAATAGTTTAAAAATGATTTATTTGGTGCATTTAACTGAAGCTGAGGATATTTGGAGTGTTATACTGGTTTACCCACTAATTCAGAGTTGTTTCCCATACACATCATTCCAGTTACTTTATTGTTAATGAAATAAATAGTCTTTGGCGGTGAAGGGCTAAACTAGAATATCCTTATTTAACTCCTGGGTGTCTTAAGAAAACAACAGGTCTGCTTTTTCTTTATTTTATAGATATCAAAAAATTATCTTAGTGTGAGGAATAAGTTGATGTCTACCCTTCTCTCTGTATTTTCCAGAGAACCTTAAATAGACTCTCCTTTGATTATTAGACACCTTACATTTCTATGAGAAAGAAAATCCATTTCCAAAGTTGTATATTTCCATCTAGTGGAGCAACTGTTTACTGCAGTTCCCCTCAGACTTTAAACGAGGACTGCGATGATATAAACAGAGTAATATGTGATATAATTCATGCCCAACCCATAGTATCACAGGGAAATAAATTTAGGCCCAGGATAATTAACGTACACCAAAATGTGTAGCTGATTAGTGACAAAACTAGGAATGCTTTGAAGGTTTAACATTCACAGGAACTACGAGCAGCTCCACCTCTTTGCCTTCCTTTATACTGTTCTCTTTCTCTTTCTCCACCATATAGAGCGTGGGATCAACATGCTTAGCAGCTCTTACATGAAATGCTTCCCTATTGATTACAGTGTGCTCTGGACTTTCCCTTTTCCAAATTTTGTCTCTGGTTTGCTTTTTTACAGCAAAAACAGAATTTTTTTTTTATTACAATGATTTATTTCATTCAGAAAGAATAGAGAAGCTTTATGTATCATATAGTGAGCCTTTTATGCTTTATCTTCTGGTCCCATTATTATGCTGTGTAACATGTTAATTTTACAAAGGTTATCTCATTTAATCCTCAAAATAATCCTGAAGTATTACTATTATTCTTTCGGTTTTTGGAGGTGGAGCTGAGATGCGAACCTTGGGGGTCTCACTCTGGAGACTGTGCTCTTAACCACAGGGAAACGCAGCCTCATTTTGGAGGCTTAAGAGAATCTGGAACACTTTACTTGACATTCTTTGTTTTCCTTGATCTTTAGATTAGGAAAGATTCCCTTTACTTGATCTTAGACGATCCTATTACTGATTGTCTCATGTAGATATGAGTTTCCACGTATTCTGTTCTTTCTCAACCATGTGTTTTCCATAGTTGCCTAATGAAAGTCATTATTTAAAAAAATTGGAGTGCTTTTGTGAAGATTTTGACTCCTCAAATCTGGGTAGGGAATCTGTATTTTTAACAAGAATCCCACGGAAATTTTTTTTTCTCCCCAATCAGACCCCTTTAGAACACTCTAACCTATCATAACACTCAGCAGATCTTATTGTGATCCTTATTTCTCAGGAAGTACCTTCCACGTTAAACCACCAGATCGATAAGGAAGGGGACCTGTATGCCACTTTGGCCCACCCAGCATCAGGCGCTGTGTCAGACACAAACCCGCGCACCACTCGTAGTTGTCCAGTCAATGTCTGTGGAGTGGATGAGCGTCTGTTTGGTTCCCCAACTTGATTATAAGCTCCTTTCAGTCCAGGAGTCTTAGAGCCTTCCTCTCCCTGCTCAGCGCCTGCTTCACTGTGCTAGGATAAAAGGGTGAACCTTAGATGTCTCATAGAACTTTATCACCTTGGGGCCTTTTACTTCCTCCACCCTGATTTTAGAGCTCACTCAAGATCACACGGTTTATTAAGGGCAAGGAGGGAGGGAGCATGGATGAGCAAAAAGATACCATTATTTTCTTCATTCCATGTTTCCTTAGCATTTAACTCTTCAGTATGCTATAATGGAATACCTGGGCCTGAAATCCATGGCATTGAATTTTATGCCACTGTTCCTCCGTTTCCCTGCCGCGATAGTAGCAGGGCCAGAGGAAAGGATGTGGGGAGAACATTGTAAAACCAGGTGGGCGGTGGGGCCTGATTGTGAGGACTAAGGAGTGGGCAGTTCCTTCCCCCTATGCCATGCTGCCGTGCACAGGGAGCTCCTCAGTTTCTCCCACAAATTTAGGTGAAGTGACTCTTCTTTGTTAAAAAAGAGAATGAAGGTTTGTTTCTAAAGAAAATGTACTAATCAATATGAGTTTTCTTCATAGGTTGGTATGCTAGCTCATGTCCTTAGCGCCACAATATTCTTTTTTTAGTTTTCAGTTTTTCACGAAAGTGGCTAGGTGTGGTGCTCAAATCTCCCTGTGAGTGTGACTCCTCCCATTTGTGTGCACTGCTCCTCCAATCAGATGAATCTGTAGAGATGAGAAGCGTGTTCATTTAAGCAGAAACATGCCAGTATAGCTCTGCGGGGAAAGAGTGTAGTCCTGCCACAAACTCCTCCCACAAAATGCTGCTAATTTGGAATGAAAGCCTCAGGTCATGGTAGACCAGAGCCACCTACCATCTCTTCAGAATGCAGATGAATGGAAACTAAAGTTGCAGAGCATCTGACCACAGATCAGAACAGGTCCCAGGAAAAGGATGAGAGAGTTAAATAGAGTCATGGCATTGGCTCCCTTTCTTCAGGAATCTTATTCTACTTAGGGCTCCTTGAATGAACCAATACATTCCTCTTCTGGAATAATCTGATGTGACCTCTATGTTCTCCCTTCTTCAGGACCCAGCAAGGGACCTATGAGTTCTTCAAAGGCTTCTCTAACTGCCCCATTTTCAGGGATAGCACCTCCAGAGGCCCCAGTTGCTCTTATTTCTGTACTACTCATTTATCTCCCAGCATTGAATGCTTTGTAGAGGTTGGTTAAGAGCATAGGTTGAGAGTCTGGGTAACCTAGGGTAAGTGTGATAAAACTGTAGAAAATCTTAAGAAGGCAAGCTTTCATAACCAAATAATCATTTCTGTATATGAATGTTGGCTAAAAGAAATGAAAACTTCTCTATCTGGAAGTATAGAGCCCTACAGCTCTACCATGGAGAGCTACATTATGCATATTTTAAAATTATGAATTAGGAGAACATGGATTGTTTTTAAAATTCTAGAATATAAACACTAAGGAAAGGGCAGCAACCTTTAAGCCTTAAAGTAGCTAGATTTCAGATAGAGGAAATGCTATTTTATGTCAATTTAGAGACATTTTCAACCCAATAAAACCCTATTTGACTGAATTTTTTCAAAAAGCTGCTTGTTTACATTTTTAAAATTATATCACTTGTTCACCCAAACAACAATAGCCCAGAAATTTCAGTAAATTCACACATGGTAGGTTTTTAATGACCTACTGAAATAAAGATCTTGGGGGTTCATTTCTAACTTTCTAAAGATGACCTAGTAACCTCTTTCTGAAGTTACTCATGTACGAGACCTTCCCTTCTCTTACATCATGCAAGCAAAGCCCCTCCTCACTCTGTTCTTCTATCCAAACCCTGCCTGCATACCCTGGCCTCTCAGCTATTCAACCATCACTAGGACCTTAA
Organism: Myrmecophaga tridactyla; assembly: GCA_004026745.1. Taxonomy (NCBI): domain Eukaryota; kingdom Metazoa; phylum Chordata; class Mammalia; order Pilosa; family Myrmecophagidae; genus Myrmecophaga; species Myrmecophaga tridactyla. The sequence goes on along the minus strand of PVIY010007935.1, from coordinate 30,665 downwards.
TGCTGTACTTGAGGTATACAAAATTGTGTTCAGTGTCTTTTTTCACTTTATGTGTTAGTTTTCACCTTTAATTTTATCTCATAAGTAGTATACTTTATTGAAAATAAAATAGAAAATAAAAATAAGGTCAACCCACCCATATTTCCAGCCCCTAGAGAACTAACCTAATGAACACATACTTTTAGATATTCTTTATTAGGTATACATATATGTACTGTTTTGTTATATGTATTAATTTTTACTTCATATTATATTAGGAACAGCTTTCCAGTGCCAATGACTGTTCATGTTTTTTACTGCATAGTGTTCTATTATTTGGATTGACCTTAATGTATTAAGACAGTTCCCTATTAATGGTTGTCATGGTCAGGTTCATGTGCTAGTTTGGCCAGGTGGTGGTGCCCAGTTGTCTGGTTGGGCAAGCACTGGCCTGTCTGTTGCTATGAGGACATTTCATGTAGTTAAATCATGACCACATTGGTGGCATCCACAGCTGATTGCATTTGCAATCAGTTAAGGGGTGTGTCTTCTGCAAGGAGTGTGGTTAATCTAATCACCAGAAGACTTTTAAGGAGGATTCAGAAGAGACAATCAGCCTTCCTGCTTCCTGCTTCAGCCAGCTCCTGGCCTGCCCTACAGATCTTAGATTCTTGCATTGCCACGGTTGTCCAGTTGGCCTCTCCTGAGAGTCCATGAGGACATTCATCGGAGCTGCCAGCTCGCAGCCTGCCCTACAGACCTCAATGTCCCATAGTTACATGAGGCACCTTTATAAATTTTATATTTACAGCTATCTCCTGCTGATTCTGTTTCTCTAGAGAATCCTAGCTAATACATTGGTCATTTAGGAGGGTTATAATTTTATACAGAGCTATTTTGACAGTACAAATCTGAAACAAAGATTCTCTCCATTAAACTCCTTTTCTCTATGGAAATGGTTATTTTAATAGAGAGTAAGGAAAGATCCCATTGATGGTTTTGGTTCTGATTTTTATTGGATAATCTATATTTTATTTTCCATGTGTACATCAGAGTCAGGTTCCATTAAAAATTCCTGTTCAAATATTGATTTGAATTATGCTGAATTTAAGAATTAATTTAGGGAAAAGTGACTTCTTTACATTAGTGCATTGTACCATCCAAGGACATGATCCATTTTCTCCATTTCTTTACGTATTTTTTATGTCCTTAGCAAATTTTCAAACGTTTTTTCTGCAGAGCTCATACATTGAATATTAAGCATATTCTGAAATACTTTATGTTGTTTTGGAGAGTCTGAATTGGATTCTGTTTGTTTTGTTTATGTTCATTTTGTTTGAAGTATTTTCAGAAACAACACCTAACTGAAGTTTTAAATCCTGCATGAAAGTCTATTTCTTTTGATAAAGAAACTCAACTTTTTACATTTATTGGAGAAACTGCTAGGTTGTTTTATCCTTTCCATTGGGGTCTCTTATTTATTTTACTTTTTCCCCCTCACTATTCATTGTCTTATTTTTGCCTCGATCAAGTGTCTTATTCCCTCTTTCTGTTCATCTAGAGAATTTACAATATATTCTCATTCCATTATTAGTTTTATTCTTTTCACTACCAAATATATTTAAGCTTATTTCAACCCTCACTCATGCCTCCCTCACACATTCCACAGATATATATTGAATGCCTCTTATATTAGATAGTGTTGTATGGGTAAAAAATTAATCTTTCCCCTGCCACCCCAAATTTAATTTTTTCATTACATTTAACAACAGAGATGATGTGTAATCTTATAACAAGTGAAGCAATTCAAAGGCACATAAAGGAAAAGTTAATAATCCATTCCTTGCCCTCATCCTCCCTTCCCACTTCCCAGAGGTAACTGATGTTAATAATGTAGTGAATATCCTTCTTCACCTGTCTCCAGGCATATAGTTCTTCTAATCAATGGGCTCATTCCAAACAAATTGCCTTGCAACTTGCTTTTTAAATTGACATCCCTTTAGATAAATACACAGAGAGCTAACTTATTTCTGTTTAGCCACTGCATAACTTTTCATGCTTTGAAAGTACCAGAATTTAGTGTTTCATTCCTTATTTTTTCATTCATATGGTTTCCAAGTTTTTTTGCTACTAAATATTATGCTTCAGCAAACATCCTTGTTTATATATCTTTATACAGGAGGGCATTTATTGCTCTGTGAAGTCCTCAAAGTAGAATTTCCAGTTCAAAAGATACATATATTTTAATAGATATTTAATATACGTCTATTTAGTAGATATTGTTGTATTACTTTCCAGAAAGTTCATAGTAATTCTTGCCCTCAATTTATGAGAATGCTTCTTTTCCTTGCTATATTCTCTTTGCTTACTCTCTCTCTCTCTGTGTGTGTGTATGTGTGTGTGTATACATATTCATTAGTACTGGATGTTTTTAATTTTTTAAGACTTGAAAAATTAAAAAAAATTTTAAGTGATAAATAATAACAGATATATCATCTCCTTTAATTTGCATTTCCTTTGACTAAAAGTAAGATTGAACCTCTTTTCATATGTTTATTGGATAGTTTTCCTCTTCTGTGAATTTCCTTTTCATCTCTTGTGCTCACTTTTCTAATGAATTATTTATCTTTTAGAGCTTTTTGTATATGTGGGATATTAAAGTTTGTCATATGGTATAGAGATGTTTCCCAGACTATCACTTACTTGTCTTTGGATTTCGTTTATTACATCTTTTCTTTTGTCAGAATAATTTCTTAACATTTTTATTTAGTCAAATATGTCTTACTTTTCTTTCTGAGATTCTGGGTGTTCTGACTTGCTAAGGACTGTCTTTCCCACTCAAAGGTTATACGAATTTTCTGTTAAAAAGAAAACCCGTCTCCTAGCCTAGAGGCATCCATGTCTCTCTGGGCAGTTCCCCCAGCAGAGCTTTGCCCCAGCCTTCTGTGGGTTCTGCAGTTTAGCAGGTACCCAGCTGGGAACAAGGTTGTAGTCAACCCTTTCTGTAGCTCTCTCCCCAAGGTTTGTTTCTGAATTATTCTCTTGGGACCTCATAAGGAGGAGAATCATTGTGGCACTGCCCTCAAGGCTGAACTTTGATGTCGCTTCCTCTATTGACTGGGGAATGAGGCTCGGAGGAATAAGGCCAATTTTATCTTAGATCCTCTGAGGGTAGTTGGCTAGCACCTCTTCCTGGTGGCTTCTTTAACTTCAAATGTGGGATCATTATTGCTTTTTGTTCTTAGTTTTTGAGAAAATCGGGACAATAAGCAACATTCTGGTACAGTAAGTTTTCATGTCTGGACACCAAGAATTTCTTTTACCGTGTCTTTTTAAATACATTACAATTAAATAATAACTGTGCATCGGTCAGGAAAGTTTACTTGTTGACCTCTCTCTGCCCCACCCTGTTCATCCTTCAAATTCAGTTCAAAACCACTTCCTCAAGTAAGGTTTCCTGACCTCCCCCAGCCAGGTCATTTATCCTATTACATATTAGCCTAGTTTCCTGTGCCTTATATTTTTAGCACTTATTACAATTGTTCTTAAATAATTAATGGTTTCATTCATTGTGTAGTATGTGTCTTTCCTGCCGGAATATAAAGTACACAAGGACAGGAACTTACTCTGATTTGTTTATTTCTATTTTCCCAGGATTCCGCATGAGTGCCTCTTGTTTGGTAGGCACTCACATCTGTACTTACTCAATGAATGAATGAGCCAGAATCTGAAATAAGTCTTGAATGACAAGCAGAGGGAAAAGAAGGGAGAGCTCTAGAGGAAAAAAAGGTCTTACCGAGCACTTGGAAATAGATATGCCCACTGTATATTTTGAGGACCAAAAAATAGACCTGCTCGGCAGAAACAAAGTCTTCAGCTGGGAAATGTGGGGAGATGAAGCTAGAGATGTGGATTTGGGGTAGATGTGGTGAGCCTTGAATGTGAACATCTGCTGTACCAGCAGCAGGGCTGCTAGTTAGTTAGAATACTGAATCTACCTTTTAAAAGTGGTCTGGATGCACTGAGATGCTAAATAACTTTACCTAATTGGATTGGAGGAAGAAAACGCTTGCAGAATTTGGGGAGATGTTACTCAAAAGGATTTTAAACTTAGCGCATGCTCTTCTTCTTAAACAGACATGTAAAAAGTCAGTAAATTGTGCTACAGTCTGCGTAATCTCAGAGCACATGCACTACAGAATATGATGATAAAATATTGCCCATAATGAACAACCTCTCTTCTACAGTTTCCAGAATCCCCTATCATCCTTGATGCAAAAATGAGAACTAATTGTTTTACAAAGAGAAGTTTAAATTCTTTATTTTTGCCTTGGCATTCTGCTGAAAATATTTTGATTAAAAGCAGAGAAAACAAACAAGTCCTTGATTCATCAAGTAACACGCTTCAATGCTTTTTTCAGCAGACATTTACCATAGGAGGGGGAATAGTTCAGTTTCTAAACTCCTTTGAAAACCTAAAATGACGGTTTTAGGAGAACCAATTATTATATAAAATTCCTTTTATTATGTCTTGATCTTTACTATATATACATATTTGTTTTTGTAAAAATTATCTGCAGAATAGCGGAGACTGAGAGAGTTGGTTCTCCTTTGTCTTCCTTTTTGTCTCAAAGCGCCTGCGTGGTGGCCCAAGCCCGTCTTTGCATCCCCGCCACCCTCCAGGACCTTGGAAAGTGATAGAAGCAGCAGAGACTCCCGTCCATCCTGGCGTTTAGAGTCACCTGACACTACTAATTGTACTCACCTCCCACTCCAGGCCCTAGCAGAACAGAGGGAATTTCCCACGTTAAGTGTCCCTCTGAGGAACTGATTACTGGTGTTGGGGAAAGAAAAGTCCGGGGAAAAAATAGAAGATGATTATAATACCAACATCAAATACCATTTTGTGAATATTTATATTAAGCACTTTCCCTGTATTCCATCATTTACTCCTCACCTTCATTTCACGAGAAGTATTACAGTCTCCATTTCATATAAGAGAAAGGCTCAGAAAAATTACCTTGCTTGAAGTCATGTAGCTGTTAAATGGATGAGCCAATTATGGAATCCAGATCTTTGCCAGGCTCTAGTACTTAGGGACTGTGTACCTTTTTCGCCTCTTTGCCCAGCACTAGTATGTGTTCTCCACATGTTTGATATAAAGTGCATCAGTGATATAAATAACTTCACACTCTTTCCTTGTACACATGCTGTCAATAGATAAATAATGTTTTAAACTAGGCCACCAGGTTGCTACCCTAATAGAAGAAAAGCTTGCATCTTAACACTGCCATATTGACTGTGTACTTCCCTTAGAACTCAGAGCTCCATTTTTTATTCAGAGTTCTTCGATAACAGAAAGGCTTTAAAAAGAAATGTCAAAACTAGAGATGGCATGAGATGAGAGACTGGGGAGCTATAATTTATTGAATTGCGTCATTATCACCAACTGAGTCACCAACTGAATTGAATTAAACTTGTCCCCATCTGAGCTGGCAGAAACATTAAACAGAAGAAATTGTAGAATTAAGATCTTAGCTCTTTGGCAGGGATCTCCAAAGTGCAAATAAAATACACTAAATCCCAATTAGAAAGCATTACCACAATCAACTGCTAATTTTGAATATTAGGATTATGAGACAGGGAAGGATAAGGAAAAGAACAAGATGAATGTGAGCGTTCTGCACTGGATAAGCCTTCTCCCAAATTCATTTTTCTTTTTCACAAATCTATCTCCTTTAAGAAGTCTTTTATTCTATTGCATTAGATTTATGACACATGGTTATATGCTGACCTTGCACTCAGGCCATCTATCATTCTTCTGAAGTTCTGTGTCCAGAGTGTGACATTTTTTTCATTGATTAGAGTGTTTTCTTCTAAAAAAGAATGAGAGAAAGAATTCAAAAAGTGTTCTAGTGGCTGGCCTAGGGCACTTTTATTGTGTGTACTCGTGTAGAAGTTTCTGTTGGTTTGGGGAAAATATTTAAATTGCTCTGCTAAATTTTGTTCCATAAAATAGCCACAGGAAATCACCACACACAAAGCAGAGTTTGCTTTCCATTTCTGTGAAGCATTAGAAATTTTTTTGCATATTATAATTTTACTTGCCAACGACGTATGAGAATATGAGATTTTTATTCCAAAAGAGAAATTAAAGGCCTGTTTTGTATTAAGATGGTAATTGTAATCTTTTATTCAGATATTGAATTCATTTTACTCATGAAACAAATATTTATTGAATACCTCCTATGTGGTAGACATTCTGGGTATGCCCTGAGCCAAATGATAGAAGCTCCAAGGAACTCAAAATCCAGTGAGAGGAGGCAGATAATAAGTAAATATCCATGTCAGATGATAGTAAGTGCTGGGAAAAGAAAATGAAGCATGAAAATGGGAAGAAAAAATGGCAAGAAATGTGCTTTTATATTGCACGGGCATATCTGTGATAAGTGATTTTTGAGCAGCACAGACCTGTAGGTAGTGAAGGTGGCTCTCTGGAGGAATATCCAAGCAGAAAGAACTGCAAGCACCAAGGACCCAAAAAAGGAGCAGTTTCACAGGGTCGCCAGTGCAACTGGAGTACCGTGTATAAGGAGGGGAGATGATAGGAGATGAGTTCAGAGAGGAAGCAGGAGGCCCAGTCATACAGGGCTCTGTAGGCTATGATGAAGTCATTGGATTTTGCACCCTGTGAAATGGAAAGACCTCGAAGAAATAACCTGATCTGCTGACATCTGAGGGGGAGTTCTCTTGTTGTTGTATGGAAATAAAACTAAGGAGAATGGGCTGACCAGGTGGGCCAATGTTGCGAAAAAGTATATGCCAAAAATGACCATGGCTTGGCCTACAGCAGTATTGCTGGTGTGTTGAGAAGTGGGTGTAATGTAGATATACAAGAATCCTTAGTTTTCTCATCAGTTCTAATTCTGAGATCAGATCTCAAGAGTTCAGGAAGCTAGAGATACTTGATTCCAAATGTACAGCTCCCAGGATGTACTGACAGATTAGATGTAGGGTATGACAGAAAGGGGAGCTGAGAGTGACACCACTGCTTTTGGACTTGAGTGATTAGGAAAACAGCGTTGCCTTTTACTGAAAGGGAAAAAACACTGGGAATAAGCAGGTTTGTGAGGTGGATAATGTGGTAGGAATCAAGAGTAGTGATTTGGGCATGGATTAGATTTGAATTGCCTACAGATTCAGGTGGAGATGTTTAGGAATTAGATCTAGGAGTCTGGAGTTTAGGAGTGACACTTGAGCTACAGATACATATTTTAAACCATCAGTGTGGAGATAGCTCTGCTGTGGTTGTCCTGGAGGTGGTTGTCGATGAAGTGTGTGTAGATAGAAAAAAGTTCAAGATTGAACCTAGAGTAACTCCAGCATTGGAGATGGGAAGACAAGAGGAACAAGCAAAGAAAGCTTAGAGGGAGAGGCCAGCGAGTTGGTAAGAAAACCAATCATGAGTGTTATTCTGTGGGTCCAGAAAGTGTTGGAAAAAAGAGGTGGGTGATCAGCTATGCAAAATGCTGCTTATTGTTTTATGTAAGAATTGGCCATTGGGGTGGGCAATATAAAGGGCTTAGGTGATATTGAAAGTAGTTCCTATTGGGGTGCTGGGAATGAAAACCAGATTGGAGATGACTTGAGAAACAAAAACAAAACGGGTAGAGAGGATGAGATGGAGTGTTTAGATCAGTGTTTCTCAACCTTTTTTTTTTTAATTTCCATCATCGCTGCCTGCCTCCTTCCTCCAAGGAGCTTTTTATCCTGCTTGTCCTGGTCCTCTGCCATGAAATTTTAATATGACAGATATACCTTATCTCTATGATTTATATACAAGAAAAGCAATACTCTTTTTTTGGCCCCATAAGAACCAGTTTTTGCCCCCGATGGATGATATCACCCCTATTCAGAATGGTGTAGTTTAGACAATTCTTTAGAGGAATTTTGCTGGAAACAGGGGCAAAGAATTGGGCTGGTAGCTGTAAAAGGAGGTTGGATCACGTTGTTTTTGTCTTGTGGTGTGTTTTAAGATGGGCTATATTATAATATGCTTGTGTCCTGATGGGAACAATCTAGTGGAAAGGGGAAAAGTGATGATGCAGGAACAAGATTTCACAGCTGCAGGAGTCGTGGTCTTGAGTAGGAGATAAAGCAGGGGCCTACGATGGCAGCCAGCTAGGCTCTTGGGAGGTTACGGCCTGTGGAGGTTAGAGCCCCTTCTGACGGCTTGTTTTCCAGTGAAATGAGAAGAAAGTCCTCTGCTGAGTTAGAAAGAGGCAGGGAATGTTGAAGTTTTAAAGAGAGAGGAGAAGTGTAGTCATCTAGGGAGATGAATTGAGTAAAATACAGCGAGAGAGTTAGGAAGCACGAAGACCCACAGTTAGTGATCATGAGTTTAAAATGACACTGGTCGATATGTTTGCTCCTCTAGCATGTGACTCCTCTAACCATATGAGTGAATGAATAAATGAAAAAATAAGTTAGTTAATACTGAGTTTATGCTGTATGCACATGAGATTTCTTCCATTTGCTCTTTAATATATTTGTAATTGGAAATGCTTTATACTTGATTTTGTTAAAATTATGGACTTTGGATAAGAACATTGTAAGCACACCCTAGTTTAGTTTTTCTCATGAAAGTAATTAAAATCGACAAGGGTTTTTTAGTACTTTTAGTTTGTTAATGATGTTGATTTTAGAGAGGGAAATGTAAAACTGACAGTTTTAAGTCTCTCCATATACATATAATTTTCAGAAAAACAGAAAACTAAAAGCAAATGCTGGTTTTTTTTTTCAGAATAGGTAGTTATTCCCTAGAAATTTCTAAAATTCTGAATTATACTTATTCATTAATTCATTTAGTCATTCAGCACACATTTTCTTAGCATCTTCTCTTACGCACTATTTTAGAAGAGGTATATGTTATTTTTCCTTAGAGTATATAAAGACATATTTAAAAAATAAAATGCATTTAGGTAGCTTAACCTCTATGTGACACCACACAGACGCAGTACTCATAAGGAGAGAATGTTAGGAAATTTGTAAAATAAAACATTCAAACACATTAATAATTTCAATACATTGCATGGAAAAATCTTTCTGGTAGGATCTCTGCTTTTTTTTAAAAGGAAACATTGTTTTCACAGAGATACTGTGTTACAACTACAGTTGCATGCTTTTTGGAATCTTAATTAGAACAGACTATTGGATTCTTAGGATTGTTATACTTTCCTCTTTGAAGACTAGTTGGTGCTTTTTGAAGAGTTAACTGCTTCCTAAAACTGGAAGTGCTTGTGATTCAGCCTTCAGGTGAGGCCACAGGAGAAGCTGAGACTTGCCAGACTGCAAGGTCGCAGACGAACAGCGTGTGGCAGTGTTTAAATGCTCTTCTGAAAGCTGATGCCACAGGCCTAAGACAATTTAGAAGAGTTCTCTGCAATAATTGCAGATGCATCCCGGGATTATATTTTTCTTTTATATTGCTATTTGTCATGCTTTGTTTGCCAAACAGAATATAGAAAATGAATAGGCAGTTTTCTGGCACAATTCTTAGTAGATAAATTATCAAAACGAAATCCATTGCCTGAGAAAAGCATAAATACAATTTAGTCACTGGATGCGGTTGTATGTGGGTTGTTGCTTGTGGGAAATTGTGGTTTGGCCAAAGTGTCATTTGATTTGAAAATTCTGATAAACGAAGATTCTCTTTTTTTCCAGAGTATTAATAAAAAAGCAAGCTCACCCTCAAATTACCGAGGTTTCACTTGTGTGAATGTAGTTGCATATATCTAACTTAATTGTTAATTTATTTTGTCAGGACTTTAAATTTTAGGTATTATTTGAATGAAAGAGAACTGTCAATTTGCTTTCATATAGATTTTTTTTTTCCCATACAACATATGCAATAGAATGAATGTTAAGCCATCCCCCAAATGCAGATGTGTATGTGTGTATATTATTTCCTCATTGGGTCCTTCACATTTTAAGGTGGTACCACTCACAGCAATTTGAATCTTCTTATAAAAATACAACGGGGGAAAAACTCTATGAACACAGTAGCCGTGATCAGGCAGTAGATATGCAAAGGTATTTTTAATCTATGAGTGTTGTCCTTTTGCATGCATGTTCTCACTACTCTACTTCTTACATTTGCTGATACCACACAGATTTTGCTTTACGAGAATATAATTGTTTATTGTCCACAGTGGCAATACCATTCCAATTAATTATGGAATACGTACATCTACAGAGCACCCACTATATTCCAGGAATTGTCCCCCGGTTCAGTTTATATCATTGAGTGAGCCATAGCTGCTGCTCTTACGGAGCTCATAGTGGGAAAATGCACCTTTTGCTTTTCACTCCCAGCTACTTCTGAGATGTGGTACTTTGTTTCCAGCTAGGCATTAGGGTAGCCTCCAGTCCTTTCTTCTGCCCTTCTTACTGGTGTTACTGCTCCTTGTTAGCTGTGTGACCTTGGCCACATTAATTAACCTCTCTGGGTCTCCGATTCCTTTTCTCGGCAATGGAGGTGATGATTCCTACCTTTCTAGGATATTTGGGGAGGTTAAATAAGATATGAAGCACCTATAAATTGCTGGCACATGATGATAGAAGGCCTGCTGCTGTTTAATCTGTATTCATCAGAGATACCTTATGTTTAATTCCTAGGTAACAAACTTTAGTTCCCTTTCTGCTATCCATTCTTCATACATATGGCCAGATGGGAAATTTAGGACTAGAGTAAATACTAACTTATGAATATCTATTATGTGCTAGGTATTTTACAGGCCTTGTCAATAATCCTTAAAATAACCCAGCATTGTTACTATCCCTAGTGTACCGGTGAAGTCTGGGGAAATAACAATATTTTTCTAACACTACTAAACTGCCTAGTAACAGAGCTAAAATCCTGATGCTGTCCCCTGTCTTCTTTTCACCGCCACACAGTTCCTCCAAGGTCCCTTCCACTAGATTTAAAGTCTGTATCTCTGATAATGTAATTAACAAGCTGAAGGTTTAGTGATCTGCGTTTAATAAAGTAAGTGTGACTCTTAGCCAATAGACAGATCAAAGTTCCCCAAATAGTTTTCAGATGTTGCCATTTGTATCAGCTGATTTTTCCTTATCAGCTGAAATGAGTATTGGTTTTAAGGGGGGAGGGAACAGTGCTTTCCTTCTTTAGACTTTTGGAAATATTTTAAAATATTTGATAAAAGTTTATAACTTTGATTTTTAATCAGAGGTCTGTTTCAATCTTTTGGCTTTTCTTTAGTCATGAGTGGTAAACTTTGAAAATCTGTGCTGGCTTTGGCAGAGTAGTTTTCTGTCTTTACTCATATTTCTAGGTCCCAAATAGCCAGGGAACATCAGGCACTAAGAAGAGATGATACAATTAAGGACGTATGTGGCTCAGTTGCCAAGTCACAACTTCTGGGGTCAATGTGACAAGTGTTCCTGATTTGGGAAAGTGATATTTATATCTGTGTGCCTGTATTTTCTACAGAGGAACTGAAAAAGTAGTAAGAATTCTATGTAAAATTCTCAATATCATCCTCTAAATGATGACTTTGAACAAATGCCAGTATATCTGGACTTTATTTTCCTTTGTAAAAATAGACCATTGAGTTCTAAATTTCTAAGATCCCTGCTCAGTTGCAAATCCATTATAAAATGATTCTATAAAAAGGCAGATATGTGCATGTCAAGTGTGTGTGTGTGTGATCTTTGTTAGGGGTGTGAGTTATTTCAATAGGCATTCCTATGATATAGAAGTCAGAAAGTATGTTTATAAAATAATAATGTGGGTGAGTGAGGGAGAAATATTTTATTGTTGTTTTGAACACTTTTATTAAAAAGCTTGCTCCTTTCCTGAATATATTCAACTTTGAAGGATGAAAGGAAAGAGAAAGATTTATATTCAAACCAGGATTCAATTAGTTTTTTTAGAATGGTTAGTTTGTTTCTCTAACCCACTAAACTTGAGCTCCTTGAGGCTTTTGTTATCTCTACTACATTGCATCAGCCCAAGTAAATGTTTCTTGACTGAATGAATTATTAAATGAACCATCAAATCCCTAGTTTAATTATACATAAAATACAAGTGGGAGAAATATCTCCCTTAGTGTGTGCTCTCACTGGCCTCAACTATCCTAATCACCTAAAATCTTCCTAGATTATGTTAAAGAGGAAAAAGTCAGTTATGAAAGGGGGAAAAATCTTCTCTTATGCTTCACTGACCTCTCAATTAAAGAATGTATTTTGAATAGCTAGCTGAATTTTTTTTTCAGTTTATGAACATAACTACACTTCATTTCTGTTAAGCAGTTCCACTTGTATGATGAAACCCCTAAATGAAACATGGCAGAAGTTTGGGAGTGTGGGGGAGAGAGGTGCTTTTCTCTCAGAAAGCAGGCTTTTTTTGCCTTTTTCAGAAGGACGTTTGTAAAGCAAAAACAAAACCAAACAACCACCAGAAAAAAAAGAAATTGTATGAGTGTTGTGTACTGAGGAGGAGATGTGGGAATTAGGGTCACAGTTACTTATATATTTCTGAAGCAACCCATGAATCCAAGTACCAAGTCTAACAATGTTAAGTTTCAATTTTAGTTGTTTTAAATCTGATATTTTATACATGGAGAAGTTGAAAAACTGGATATCAATTTGTATCTATATCAGAATCACACTACTTCTTTCTCTGGTCTGCAGTATCCTCAACTGTGCTATGAGGATTCAGAATAAATGATGTTTAAGGTTCTTCAGCACTAAGTATTAGCTGATTTAATAAATCAACAGATGAGTCAGTTATAATGCAGGCTATCCAGACTGACCAGGAGGGCGTTTCTCTACCTTTTTAAATTCATCTCTCCTATGTTGCCTTTTTTCACTCCCCCTTATGTTTATCTGCTCTCAGCAAGAATATTTTTCTTAGTTTTCCTTTTGTAGTTTGCATTTTGAAAAAAAATAAAAAACAATGGCAAATTGAATATTTTTCAGATAAAGTTTTACATATATGGCAGTATTTTCTATTTTTTAAATGGTGGGACCAAGGATTTAGGAGGTGAGATAGTGTTGGGCTCCAGCTATACGACAGAAGCTCTAGCTTGTTCTAGTGGCCTGATATATGCCTTGGGCATTCACTGGGAGTTTTCACCTTGAATGCAGTCTGTTACATTCTAACCATTCAGTGGTGCCATTAGCACTCTACTAAATGTGAAATAAGAGACCTTACCTAAGCTGTTATGCCACAAACTCTTGTGCATCTACTCACTGTCCCTAGTGACTCTGAATCAGCATATCCTAATGCATATTGATGCTGCTATATTGTGACTGTTTTTTGACATTGGAATTTGCCTTCATTTTTGCATTCCCGGGCCTAATATTAGATACTACATTTGCTAAATGAATGCTTCTATAATTTGTCTTTGAACATATATATATATATGTTCTTATAGAATACGTAAGATTATAGGTGTAATGATGTCAAAGTGTAATACAAATCGTCATCTCATGAGATGTGCATAAGTAATATATTTTTAATTTACTTAGTTTTATGTTTTAAATTAGTAATGTAGGACCTGTGCTAGTGATGCTACTACCTCCTCAAAACGTTTTGCTCTGGATTCCCTCTTCTAGAGTCATGGGTTTGCCTACTCTTATGACAGCCTTATGAGGTAGGAAGTCATCATCTTTTGATATTTGGGGACAGCCACTGAGAACCTTGACTTAAGACTAAATAAATTGGGTGGCCAGGCAAGGGAAAGCTGGGTTTTGAAAAGAAAAAAAAAATTTAGATGGCTCAAAAACTGAACTGGAGGTTATGCCAAGGGATTCTAGAAATATTTTGAAGATGGTGGGATTAGGGGATGTATCATTAGATATACTCTTTTGGCTTTTAGTGGCTTTTCTCTGAAGGCTATGCTTTCTGTTTCCCCCCTGTTTTTTATAGTAGCTTACTCATAAAGAGTTTTCAAAACTTCTAATGAAATGAACTACATAAATTACTTTGAGGGAAGGAAACTGACATGACATTTAGCATTTATTAAATATCTGTATCTTTTTTTGTTTGTTTTTCAACTTAAATAATTTAATATAAGTTAAAATGAACACATTATAGGCCATGGAGGATACATATGCTGTAACATTAGTGAAGGCAATAGCAATAGTCCAAACTCTTTGACTTTATCAAATTTGATACAAACAATGATCACGGAAGCCCTATTTTAATATGGTGTTAGTGGTTAAGAATTAACAATCCACTCAGGAACAACCATGTGTCTAACTTGGTGTTTCAATTTTCCTGTCTGTGAAATGGGGAAAATAATATCAGCACCTATAGACCTGTAACTATATACTGGATGACTCCCCAATTTATTTACCAGTTCTGACATCTCATTTGAGCTGTAAAAAGTCTTATGTGCAATGGCCTACTGTATTTATTCCCATCGAGGTGTCACAATCATCATAATCTTAGCATGTTCATGACTAAAGTTTTGATTTGTCTCCAAAATTAGAGAGTATCTCCTAGACTTTTCTCTGTCCATAAGTGTCATCCCGTCTGTTTGCTTAAACAAGGGCCATGAATTGCATCATTATTCCCCTCTTTTTCCCTCAGTCACCACAATTCAAGGGCATATCTGGTTGACATGTTCTACTCCTTGCAGTTTCCATTGCCATCATCTTGTTTAAAACCATTTCTTTTCTTGGTTGAACTATTATAATAGTTTTAATTTTAATGTTTAATTTGCTGGCGCTGCTAGAGAAAATATCACAGACTAATTGGCTTAACAACAGGAATTTATTGTCTCGCATTTTGGAGGCTAAAAGCCCAAAATCATGGAGTCAGCAAGCCACGCTTTCTTGGAGGTTTGTTCTGATGGTAGCTTGCTGGCAATTCATAACTCAATCTCAAAGAGACATGGCTTGTGTCTCCTTCTGTCTCCTCCTCCTCCTGTGTCCTAGTTCCCCTATTTATAAGGTCTCCAGGCATATTGGATGAAGGCTACCATGATTCAGTTTGGCCTCATGTTAACCATAATATTTTCAAAGATCCTATTTACAAATAGGTTCATGTCCACAGGACTGGAGATGAGGACTTGAACATATTTTTGTGGGGGAAACGAAATGCATAAAATTTCCTAAAACTAATCCTTCCACTTCTAATATTGTAGAAACTCCATGAGACAGGTATGGTTTTCTTAGAGAGAAAATGGAGGCTGAAAAGTTTAAAGGACATGTTAGGTGTAATGCAGCTTTTAAGAAGTTAGTCATATTCAAAATTAGGGGGATATGATTCGAGAGTGTGCACTTAAACCTCTAGAGACTGTAAAGATAGCAAGTGATTCTAGAGACAATTGGTAGTTGGAATCATAAGAATAGCTTTAGCTACAAAGAATAACACAGCCAGGTCTTAAAGAAAAAAGATCAGCAGGTAAAGAAAGGCATCCATTTTCTTTAGCGACCACAAGAGCAAAGAACTGAAAGTAGAAATTAGCACACTGTATGAGGGGTTATCAGATGGGCTAGTGGGAAATAATATGAGAAAATTAAATAGTGACTATGCTTTGTTCTACTCTCTGAAACATTTTTACATGTTGATAATATAATATGTTTGCAAGTGAATAAATGTTTTCCTACCTGATTTTAGTTTTATTATGACATAATATAAGCCCCATGATTATTTCATTTGCCATTGTGATTTTCACCTTTGATTGAGTTTTTTTAATCACATTTGAATGAAGTAGATGATCCACACAAATTATCTCAAGCAATCTTCCAAGTAACCTATACATTATAGAAAGAAGTAGAAATTTTCTTTTCTTTTTTGACTATTAGTATTTCAGGATACAAAATGAAATCATAAAAAATTTATTATTCTGAACCTTGCTTAGTGATGACTGAGAACTAGCCTGATGTTTGAGCACGCATTTATTACATTGAAGGAAGCACACATTTCTTACTGGGACGGTAATATACAACCCAAATCCTCCAGGATACCTTACATTAAAAACATCAAAACATTTTGGTTAAGAATAGCATATTCAGTAGAATTTCCAAGTCCTTTTTTTCCGATGATGTTTTAATTGAGATATAATCATCTGAAGTGTACAATCAGTGGTTCACAGTATCATCATAAAGCTGTGCATTCATCATTTCAATAGATTTTGAACATTTTTATTACTCCAAAAACCATAAAAATGAGAATAAAAATAAAAAAGAGCTCCCCAGCCATCTCATAATCCTTATATCCCTATTGTTTATTTATTTTTGTCTTTTCTTTTTCTTACTGGATATAGGGAGTGTCAGCCACAAGGTTTTCATACTCACATGTTCACACCTTAAAAGCTCTGAAATTATTCAGTCATCTTCAAGAACCAAGGATACTGGATTACAGTTTAACAATTTCAGGTATTTCCCTCTAGCTATTCCAATTCACCAAAAACTGAAAAGGGATATCTATATAATGCATAAGAATAACCTCCAGAATGACCTCTTTAGTCTAGTTGAAATCTCTCAGCCACTGAAAATTTATTTTGTTTCATTTATCTTCCTCCTTTTGGTCAAGAAGTCTCTCTCATTCCAATGGCGCCAGGGCCAGGCTCATCCCTGGGAGTCATGCCCCATGTAGGGAGTAGGGCAGAGAGTTCACCTGTGGAGTTGGTTACAAAAGAGAGGCCACATCTGAGCAACAACAGAGTTCCCTGGGGGTGACTCTTAGGCACAATCATAAGTAGGCTTAGTTTCTCCTTTGCAGAAATAGGTTTCATAAGGACAACCCCCAAGATCTGCTGGCCCATCAAATAGGCAGTCTCTAATGCTTGTGAGAATATTGGGTCTTCCCCAGGTGGGGAAGTTTAATATTTCCACCTTTTACCCAAGTCCCTTGAAGGGATTTTGCAAATATTTTCTATTTCCTGCCTAGATTACTTTGGGATATGTCGGGGCATCACACTAAACTGTACAGACCACTAGGGGTCTCACTCCCTATTCTATTTAAGTGTGAGTGTTTGAATAAACTGACTTTACAAGTTAAATTAGGTAGTGTGCTGCCAAAAATATAAAATTTGCACCAAATAAACATCCCTTCCTTTGGGCTTACACAGAAGTTAAAATTTTTAAATCATCCTTTACTGTAGATAGTTGATTGAACACCTTAAGTACATGGAACTTTGTATAGGACATGAGATTTTGTTGGTTTGTCCAGGTGATGCCCTGATGAATCCCAGAGTGATTTGATCAGTGAGTGGAAAGGTATTTGCAAAGTCCCCTTCAGGGAATGGTGAGAACGGGGGAAAACTCAACTTCCCCAAGTTGAATTCTTGATGTTCTCATAAGCAGTGTGGACAACCAAAGCTATAGGCTGAGCCCCCAGTCTTGGGGGTTGTTCATCTGAAACTTAACCCCATAGGGGATAGGTCAAGCCTACTTAAAATTAGGCCTAAGAGTCACCCCCAAGAGAACCTCTTTTGTTGCTCAGATGTGGCCTCTCTCTCCAGCCAACACAGCAAGCAGACTCACCACCTTCCCCCTGTCTACGTGGGACATGACTCCCAGGGGTGTGGATCTTCCTGGCAGCGTGGGACAGAAATCCTAGAATGAGCTGAGATTCAGCAAGGATTGAGAAAAACTCTAGAATGAGCTGAGACCCAGCATCAAGGGATTGAGAAAACCTTCTGGACCAAAAGGGGGAAGAGTGAAATGAGACAAAGTGTCAATGGCTGAGAGATTCCAAACAGATTCGAGAGGTTATCCTGGAGGTTATTCTTATGCATTAAGTAGACATCACCTTGTTATCCAAGATGTAATGGAGAGGCTGGAGGGAACTGCCTGAAAATGTAGAGCTGTGTTCCAGTAGCCATGTTTCTTGATGATGATTGTATAATGATATAGCTTTCACAATGTGACTGTGTGATTGTGAAAACCTTATGTCTGATGCTCCTTTTATCTACCTTGTCAACAGATGAGAGGAATATATGGAATGAAAATAAATAATAGGGGGAACAAATGTTAAAATAGATTTAGTTTGAAATGCTAGTGATCAATGAAAGGGATCAGTAAGGGGTATGGCCTGTAAAATTCTTTTTTTTTCCTGTTTGTTATATTTTTCTGTTGTCTTTTTATTTCTTTTTCTGAATTGATGCTAATGTTCTGGGAAATGATCATGATGAATCTGCAACTATGTGATGATATTGTGAATTGCTGAGTGTATGTGTTGGGAATGTTTGTGTTTCTTGTAATTTTTTTTTAATTAATAAAAAATTTTTTTTAAAAAATCATCCTTTACCATTTAGTCTAATTTACTTACATAGTCCTACCCAGATCAGCTTTATTCATCTCTCTAATTTAAAGAATAATCACTTTTTCAGTGTTTTTAACAATTGCTATATGGGGTAATGCTGACTTTTAGAGCTACAGAAATCTAACTCTGTGTGCTAGTTTGAAAGTATTATATACTCCAGAAAAGCCATGTTTTAATCTTGATTCAGTCTTGTGGAGGCAGCTGTTTTCTTTTAGTCCTGATTCAATAGTGTGAGTTGGAAATTTTAGATTCTCTCTTTCGAGATGTGATATGCCCAATCACATCTTGTGGATGTGATCTTTTGATTAGATGGCAATGTGACCCCAGATGGATCTTGATTAGTTTACTGGAATCCTTTAAAAGAGGAAACATTTTGGAGAGAGACATGACAGAAGCCTTAGAGCTGACAGAGCCCAGAGCTGACATAGATGCCTGTATGTTTGGAGATGCTTGGAGCCCAGCAGATGTCACCAGGACATAGATATTAGGCAAGCCAGAACCTGGAGAGAGCTAAGGGAACCAAAAGATGAAAGCCAGCCCTGGAGAAGTAAAGTGAGGAACCCCCACAGAAACAGAGGCTGAAAGCAGTGGAGCCCAGGAGGAAGGGACTAGCAGATGCCAGCCATGTGACTGCCCAGCTCACAGAGGTGTTCCTGACCCATCGGCCTTCCTTAACTTAAGGTAGCTTTCCTTGGATGCCTTAGCTTGGACAGTTTTATAGGCTTAAGAAGTATAAACTTGTAGTTTATTAAATTCCCCTTATTAAAAGCCTTCCTAGTTCTGGTATACCACATTCTGGCAGTTTGTAAACTAACACACTCTGTGTCTCAGGTGTCATACAAATACACAAAGTTCCATGGAATGATCTGGTTATATATGAAGAGCTCAGCATCTCAGAATTTAGAAATAACAGTTACAACTCAGGAATAGATGTGACTGCCATAACAGCTTATAATCTGGGAATCTGTACAATAGGCCTTCACCTGATAACCTGTGCTCTGAGTTTACTTCTCAGAGTTTGTGCATTATAGTTAGTCCGTATTACTGAGGCATTATAATATTTGTCTTTTTGTTTCTGGCTTGTTTCACTTGACTTACTGTCCTCAAGTTTCATTCACCTAGTTTCATGTCTCATGACTTCATTCCTTCTTGCAGACACTCAGTAGTCCATTGTATGTACACATCACAGTTCCCCCTTCCAGTCCTAAGTCAGTGTACCCTTAGATCACCTCCATCCATTGCAGTTTGCAAACACTGCCACCATAAACACCAGTGTGCAAATCTCCATTTGTTTCCATACTGTCAGTTTCTCCAAGTATACACCTAACTACCTGGTTGCAGGATCATATGGCAACCCCACCCCTAGCCTTCTGTGGAGCCACCACACTGTCCTCCAGAGGGGCTGTGCCACTCTACTTTCCTACCAACAGTGAATAGGTACATCTCTCTCTACATTTTCTGCAGCACTTGTATCTCTCTGTTCATTTTTAAGCAGTTTTATTTATACCTCATACAATCCAATCTAAGTAAAAAAAATCAGTGGTTCCTGGTGTAATCACATAGCCATGACGTCACCATCACAGTCTACATGAGGACATTTCCATTTCTTCTGCAAAGAATCCCGTGTCCCTCCCTCCTATCCCTTGCTTATCGACATTTAGCTTCGGCTTAATGTCTTTGTTACATTCAATGGAAGCATATTACGATGTTACTGATAATTGTAGACCCTAGTAAGCATTGATTGTACTTTTACTGTATACCATCCCATTTTCAACATCTTGCAGTGTTGACATTCATTTGTTCTCCCTCATGCACAACATTCTTATATTTGTACATTTAATCACCATCATTGTCCACTCCAGGCATTGCTAAGTTATACCATTATGGTCTTTATCTTCTGTCTCACCTTTTGGTGTCATATATGCCCCTAGTTCTACTCCCTCAACCATACTCATACTCAGCTTAATTCGGTGTATTTACAATATTGTGCTACCATCAGATAGTATTATGCTATCCATTTCTGGGTCTTTACAATCAGTCCTGTTGAACATTTCTGTATTTCTTCATCAAATGCCCAAACTCGACCCTCTTTCTATCTCCTGGTAACCTGTGTTCTCAACTTTAGCTCTCAAAGTTCACTCACAAATGTTAATTCATAACAGTGAGACCATACGGTATTTGTCCTTTGTTTCTGGTTAAGTTCACTCAGCGTAATGTCCTCAAGGCTCATCCGCATTATTACGTGTTTTATGACTTTGTTCTTACAGCTGCATAATATTCCATTGTATATATAAACCACAGTTTGGTTATCCACTCATTCATTGATGGACATTTGGACTCTTTCTATCTCTTGGCAGTTGTGAATAATGCTGCTATAAATATCGGTGTGAAAATGTCTGTTTTTGTCCTTGCCTTCAGTTCCTCTGAATATGTACCTGGTAATGGGATTGCTGGATCATATGGAAATTGTATACTTAACTTTCTGGGGAACTGCCAAACTGCCTTTCAGAGCTGCTGCACCATTCTACGTTCCCACCAACAGTGAATCAGTGTTTCTCTTTCACCACATCTCCTCCAGCAATTGTAGTTTTGTTTTTCTTTTTTAATAATGGCCATTCTAGTATGTAACATGACATGATCTTGTATGTAAAAAGTCCTGAAAAGTCTACAATAAAGCTACTAGAGCTAATAAATGAGTACAGTAAGGTGAAGTTATACTTTACTGTAGGTGTGAAATTATATCTCAGCATGGCTTTGATTTGTATTTTCCTAATAGCTAGTGACATTGAACATCTTTTCATATGTTTTTGAGCCATTTGTATTTCCTCTTCTAAAAATGTCTATGCCTTTTGCCCATTTATTGTGTTATTTGATTTTTTGTTGTTGTTGAGTTGTAGGATCTCTTTGTATGTATTCTGGATATAAAATCTTTATCTGATATGTGGTTTCCAAATATTGTCTCCCATTGAGTAGGCTGCCCTTTAATTTTCCTGACAAAGTCCTTTGATGCACAAAAGTGTTCAGTTTTGAGGAGATCCCATTTATCTAGTTCTTCTTTCATTGTTTGTGCTTTGGGTGGAAGGTCTAGGAAACTACCACCTATCACAGATCCTTAAGATATTTCCCTACATTTTCTTCTAAATGTTTTTTGGTCTTAGCTCTAATATTTAGGTCTTTGATCCATTTTGATTTAATTTTTGCATAAGCTTTGAGTAGGGATCATTTTTCATTCTTTTTGTGTTTGGACATCCAGTTCTCCAAGCACCATTTGTTGAAGAGCCTTCTCTGTCCTAGTTCAGTTGACTTGACTGCATTATCAACATCAATTGGCTGTAGATGTGTGGGTCCAACTCTGAGCATTCAATTCTATTCCATTGGTCAGTACACCTATCTTTATGCCAGTATCATGCTGTTTTGACTATTTTTTGTTGTTGTTTTGGATTTTGTTTTTTGTTTTGGCCACTGTAGGTTTTTAATGTGCTTGAAAGTCATATAGTGTGAGACCTCCCACTTTATTTTTCTTTCTCAAGATATTTTTAGTTATTTGGGCACACTGCTCTTCCAAATAAATTTGATTATTGTTTTTTCTATTTCTGCAAAGTAAGTTGTTGGGATTTTCATTGGCATTGCATCAAATCTATAATTCATTTTGGACAGAATTTGCATTTAACTATATTTAGTCACCCAATCTATGAACATGGTATGTCCTTCCATTATTTAGGGATTCCTTGATTTCCTTTAGCAAAGTTGTATAGTTTTATGTGATTAGGACTTTTATGTCCTTGGTTAAATTAGTTCCTAGATATTTGATCTTTTGGGTGTTATTGTAAACGGATGTCTTTTCTTGATTTCCTCCTCACTTTGCTCATTACTGGAGTATAAAAACACTACTGATTTTTTATGTTGATCTTGTATTCTGCCACTTTACTCATTTATTAGCTCTAGTAGCTTTATTGTAGACTTTTCAGGATTTTTTACATTCAAGATCATGTCACCTGCAAACAGTGAAATCTTTTTCTTCCTTTCCACTTTGGATGCCTTTTACTTATTTTTTCTTGCCTAATTGCTCTAGCTAGAACTTCCAGCACAGTGTTGAATACAATAGTGACAGTGGGCATCCTTGTCTTGTTCTTGATCTAAGAGGGAAAGCTTCCAGCATTTCCCCATTAAGTATGATGTAAGCTGTGGGTTTTCTTTCATGTATTCTATTTTATGGACTTTCTCAAAGAATCATCTTTCTGGTTTTATTGATTCTATTGTTTCCATGTTCTCAATTTCATTTATTTCTGCTCTGATCTTTGTTATTTCTTTCCTTCTGTTTGCTTCGGGGTTAATTTGCTATTCTTTTTCTAGTTCTTCCAGGTGAGCAGTTAATTCCTTGGTTTTTGCTCTTTCTTCTTTTTTTAATATAGCCATCGAGGTCAGTAAATTTCCCTTCAGCACTACCTTTTCTGCATCCTTAAGTTTTGATATGTTGTGTTCTCATTTTCATTTGCCTCAAGATATTTACTGATTTCTCTTGTAATTTCTTCCTTGACCCACTGGTTGTTTAAGAGTGTGTTGTTTAACCTCCATATATTTGTGAATTTTCTGTCCCTCTACCTGTTATTGATTTCCACCATCATTCCATTATGATCTGAGAAAGTGCTTTGTATAATTTCAGTATTCTTAAATTTACTGAGACCTGCCTTGTGCCCAACATGTGGTCTATTCTGGAGAATGATCCATGAGCACTTGAGAAGAATGTTTATCATGCTGTTGTTGCATGCAATGTTCTGTAAATGTCTGTTAGGACTAGTTTATTTATTGTATTTTTCAAGATCTCTGTTCCTTATTGATCCTCTGTCTACTATTGTAGAAGTGTCTACTTTTTCCTTCAGTGTTGTCAGTCTTTGCCTCATGTATTTTGGAGCACTCTGGCTAGTTGCATAGTTATTTATGATTTTTACATCTTCCTGATGAATTGTCATTTTTATTAATAATAGTGTCCTTCCTTGTTTCTCTTAATGGTTTTACATTTGAAGTCTAATTTGTCTGATATTAGTACAGCTACCCTCATTCTTTTCTGATTTTTGTTTTCATGGGGTATCTTTTTCTTACCTTTCATCCTCAATGTGTTTTGTCCTTGGGTCTTAAATGAGTCTTTTAGACAGCATATAGATGGATCCTTTTTTTTTTTTTCAAAATCCAGTCTGCCAATCTAAGTCCTTTGATTGGGGAGTTTAATACATTAATATTTAATGTTATTACTGTAAAGACTATACTTTCTTCAACCATTTTTCCTATTAGATTGAATCTATCATACCTTAATTTTTTTCTCCTTGAATTCTATTACCTTTCCTGCTAATCTTCATTTGTACACTCTTCTCTAAACTATTCCTTCCTGTCTTTTTCTATATGCCTATAGTGCTCTTTTTAGTGTTTCTTGTAGAGCAAGTCTCTATTTGTCTGTAAATATTTTAAACTCTCCCTCAGTTTTTTTTTTTTTTTTTTTTTTTGGCATGGACAGGCACCAGGAATCAAACCTGGGTCTCTGGCATGGCAGGTGAGAAATCTGCCACTGAGCCACCATTGCACCACCCACTGACCCTCAGTTTTGAAGGACACTTTTGCCAGATGTAGAATTTGGTTGGTGGTTTTTCTCTTTCAATATCTTAAACTTATCATACCACTCCATGGTTTCTCCTGAGAAATCCCCACTTAATCTTATTAAGCTTTCTTGTATGTTATGGATTGCTTTTCTCTTGCCATGTTCGGAATTCTCTCTTTCATCTTTGACACTTGACAATCTGATTAGTAAGTATCTTGGAGTAGGTCTATTTGGATCTATTTTGTTGGTATATACTGCACTTCTTGGACCTGTCTTTCATAGGAATTGGGGAATTTTCATTGAATATTTCCTCCATTATTTTTTCTGCCCCTTTTCTCTTCTTCTGGAAACCTATAACAGTATATTCATGTGCTTCATATCATTCAATTCCCTGAGACCCTGCTCAAATTTTTCCATTCTTTCCCGTCTGCCATTTTGTGTGTAGAATTTTGGATGTCCTACCTTCTAATTCACTGATCCTTTCTTCTGCCTTTTCAAATCTGCTATTGTGTGTCTCCATTTTATTTTTCATCACTTGTATTGTGACTTTCATTCCCCATGAGTTCTTCCATTTGTTTTTTCACTCTTTCAAGTTCTTCTGTATGGACACCCTGTGTCTTCTTTGTATCCTTCAAGTACTTTTCCACATTTTCCTTCAATTCATTGAATGGATTTAGGAGATCTGTTTTAACATCATTAATAGTTGTTTCGGCTCATGTATCTCAGTTTAGGTGTTTGTTCCTTTGGTTGGGCTATATCTTTGTTCTTCCTGGTATGAGTTGTGGTTTCTGCTGGTGTTGAATCATCTGATTTTCTTGCTTAGTTTATTCTAGACGTCATTTTATCTCTTTTGCCTCAGTTTTTCCTTTTGGTTGGATTGGTTTTCTATCTGTTCATCTCTCTCACCAGCCATTTGTCAGATTTATTCTTCCCTCAGTGTTCCCCCAGTACCAGGCATCTTCGGTGGCTGCCTCAGGGATGGGAGTAGGCTCTGGGCACCATAGCAATGCCTCTGTTTGTGGGTAAAACCAAAGTGTTGTCTCCCAGTGGTGCTCTGTTTTTTCACCATCCTGTATGACCTGGGTTTGTTTCAGGGCACTGCTTTCACAGTTGGGCCATATGTACTTCTCAGCAGAAGCAAGGGTAGGTTCTCATTCAGGGGGTCCAGACCTGCTCCAGTCCACCTGAAATGATTTTCTGGGTAGTCTTTGAAAAATCTCTTCAATTCTCTTGTACTGTCTGTTCTGCCCAACAGATGGTGCCACTTGATAACTTAATTTCCTTCAGAGCACTGGTTGCATCTCTTCAGGTCTGGCTAAAAAATCAGGTTTCCTGTTCCTTGTCTTTGCTCTCCAAAATCTGGCTCAATATAGGTCTGAGTCTCCCACTTTATTTGTGGCAGAGTACACTGCCAGCTGTCCCAGTCTTTAGCCTTTCCCCAGGGAGAGGTCAGATGTCTCACTGCCATTTCTTACAGGGGTGGGGGGAGGACTTCAGGACCCAGTGCTGGAAACACAGCTTCTGTCCATGTTTTCTCAGACTCTGATTCTCACTGACCTGGGAGTTGAAATGCTCTCCCCTGTCCCCCAGGTCTCCAGAAGGTGAGGGTCTGGTCTGTCCCATTGCTGGGAGAGAATGTGCATTCTGTGTCCCTATAGGGAGGGGTCCCTGCTGCTGTTTCTCTGCTTGCTGTGAGACCAAGCGAGGAGGAGGGAGGACTGGTCCATCCGGGATGGAAATTTCCCATCTAATATTCTACCACTTCTTCAATTCTGGATTTCTAGCATCCTTCTCCAGTACATATCCTCCTCCAGATATCTGAATAATTCAGAATTGCTCTTTTTTAACACTGACTCTCCGAGAAGAAGTTTGCAATAGCTATTTATGTTGCCATGTCCATGACATCACCAAACATCTATATCTTGAGCAGCACTTTTGTAATATGTTTAGATATAGTCTCTACCCTCAGAAACAGCACAATAAAGATAAGTCACAAAACAAATGAGCCAGGTGCAGTAAGAAACACGTACCTACAACTGTGTTGGTTTACAAGGCCCCAGAAACCTGTCTTTCCACCAGCCACCCTTCTTTATTCAAGTGGGAGGAGACTGTGAGCCAACATGAGCCACCCAAAGGACTTTGGTGATACATTGAAATGAAGATATTTAAGTAAGAAAAGAAACCTCACTCCCTAATTCATCTCTTCTGTTAATTTTTTACTACTGTATTCAGCAACACAATTCCTAGCTTCTGGGGCTGCTACCAAAAAGGATGATGATTATTTTAAATTTGGACTAAAATTTCAAATCATAGCCAGTAAAACTGTCGTGTTCTACCTGAGTAACTCTTAAAGGATTCTATAGCTTCAACGTGAGCAAATCTTCCAAACTACAGCAACAATTCTTTTACTCTGCAACCCTGTTCCAAAGCTCGAAGAATGTTTAATAATTGAAGCTAATATAGCTAGTGCTTTTGATATGTTAGTGTTTTACATACCTAAGTAATTTAGTTCTTACAACAACCTGAGAAGGTAGGTGCCATTATTATTGCCACTTTAAAGATGAGGAAATTGAGTATAAGAACTGTACCAAGGTCGCACAACTAATGCGTGGGTTCCAGGCTGCCTGAATCTAGGGGTCAGGCCTTCACCACCATTCCTTACCAGTTTTCACTGTTTTTGCTGCTTTTCTTACTAAACATGTGGTAGAAGGGCAAGAGGGACAATCCTTCACTTTCCATATTTTGATACCCGGTATGGTAGGCAGAATAATGGCCTCTCCAGAATGTCCGTATCCTGATCCCAGGATCCTGTGAATATGCAGCCTTACATGGCAGAAGGGGCTGCGCCGTGTGATTACGTTGAGGATCTTGAGATGGGAGATTATCCTGGATTATCTGGTGGGCCCGGTGTAGAACCACATGTTCATAGGAGTGAGAGAGAGAGGCAGAGTCAGAGAAGGGGATGTGTTCACCAGAAGCAGAGGTCAGAGTGAGACAGCTGCTGGCTTTGAGCGTGGGAGGCGGCCACGGGTTGTGGGGGAAGTGCTGTCACTAGAAGGTGCAGAAGGCAAGGAGTGGATTCTCGCCCAGATCGTCCAGAAGAGCGCAGCCCTGCTGACACCATCGGTGTAGCACCATTAAGGCCCATTTTGGACTTGACTTCAGACCTCTAATAAATTTGTGTTGGTTTGCGCCACTGGGTTTATTGCAGTGTTTTAGAGCAGCAGTAGGAAACCAGTATACCCAGTAATTATTTTCATTAGTGATAGTGTTTTTCATGGAACTAGTTCATTGTCAACTGAGAATTATAATCCCATTGAACCATTTCTAACTGAATACCTATGTAGGAATCTTTTGCAAGGAACTTGCCTCTCTTTTCTCTTATAAATGATTATAATTAACCGCTTTCTCCTAGAGATTGAAAGAACCTTTACATCCTCAGAGTGTTGCTGTGTCCAAGTACTGATAGTCTGACTGGTTTCTAAGGAAGCTTTGCAGCAGTTCTCTTGGAAATGAGTAGAAACTTGTTTAAGTACAGATTTTTTAAAAAGGTAATTACTTTTTTGTTTGGTGAAAAAGATTTGCCTTTTTCTAATTCTCTGTTATTGCTCTCAATGTAAATCAGTGAATTGCTTGTCCTTTTTTTAAAACTCTTCAGAGTTTTTAAGAATCATCATTATTTATTTTTGAATTTTATACTTTTCATTTCTTTTTTTTTTTTAATTTGCATATGGGCAGGAGGCACCAGGTATCGAACTCCAGACCTCCAGCACGGCAGGTCAGAGCTCTGTCTGCTGAGCCACGGCAGCTGCCCTACTTTTCATTTCTTGTTCAAGTAGGTGAAAAAATCAGCAAGATTTTTTTTTTTTTTTGCGTCTTATTTTTTCTTTTAATAATAATTTAAAATGTTTGGAATGAACATACCTTCTTTGCATTTAGAACTGATTTCACTATCACATGGATGTAAAAATTGAATATAGAGCTCTATTAATATGAGTTAACCATAGACAATCAAATATATTTATAATACTTAGAGAATTAGGTGGACTTTGAATTTTAACTCTTGGTATAAGAATAATTATAAAATTTTCCTGCCATTAAAAATATAAATATTGAATATAATTTATATTCTTTCATAATTAGTTCTCATGGTATTTTTGATACTTACAGCACCCCCTAGTTTAAGATACTTCATCTCACTTGACCATATGACCATATACATAATTTTTTACTTAACAATTTTTGAGTGAATAAGTAAATGAGTAAGTGACTCAGATTCTAGAAATACTTTAAAATGATCATCTTACCTAATTGTTATCATTTAGTGCTATTGTTAAAGAAAATATATTTTTAAGTTTCCAATTAATTAAAATATGTACCTTTGAATATTTTTTCCCTGAAACATCAAGTCTCACATTGTTTTTAGATAGATTAAATAGATAATGGCAGAAACTGCCAAAAAATGATGTCTTTTGACATAATCAACTTACTGGGAACTAATCTGTCACTTCTTTAACTCAGTATAATGCCGAGTTGTACTGTTAAATTTTTTGATTCCATATTGTTATTTTCCCCTTCCTTATTAAAGTTTTTCTTTTTATTTTATTTAAGTTTTTGGTCACTGCGTAGAAAAGTGAAGATGAAAATTCAGAAGAAAATGCAGGGAACATGCTAGCGGCTTCCTACATTGAAAATTCAGGTTGTAGTATGAATGCCTGAGAAGCAGTGGGCTCAGAACAGCTTGGGGAGAAGAAGGAAATGTCTGTGATAAGACAGTGCTGCAGCAGAGGGATATATCAGACAAGCTTCAAATGGTGAAGACCCAGAGAAGCAGAGGTATTCCAGGATACCTCACCTTGAAGTAGGACTGTCATTATAACATACTTATAATGTATGCTATACTTATAAAAGCTGCCAAATGGGATTGTCCTGGGCTGAATGGGTCACATGGCTGGGACACTAATCCTGTGTTCTATATTATACAACATAAACAGCACACCATCTTTCAAACTCTTATTTAAAAATATCAAACTAAAACAAAACTCTGTCTTTTTTCTTGCCAGAGCATCCTTTCCACACTGATATTTCACAACTAGGTACAAAAGAAGACTGGAAGGGTGGGCCATGGTGGCTCAGCAGGGAGAGTTCTCACCTGCCATGCCAGAGACCCGGGTTCGATTTCCGTGCCTGCCCATGCAGGAAAAAAAGGAGAAGACTGAAAGTTACCATTGGTCTAAATGCACTGAAGAAGTTGAAATTCTGTCTCCTAGGGTGGTTGTATGTGATTCAGGAACCCATGGTTGTTATTCAGGGTCCTATCAAACAAGCCAAAGTATCCGTTCTTAGAGTTTCTTACCTATGAGCCACACTTGACATTTTAAGGTGAAGTTATTTTTGGATTCCCAGAATGCAGAGGTACCCTGGAAAATATTCTTTTAAGTCAAAACCTTTGTTTTGATAGCCAAATAATTAGACATGACTTGTCAGTTTTTCCCTACTTTTATTAAACAAATTTTGAGGGTTATAGAAGCAAATGAGGGAAAGACAGAAGAGCAGGGGTAAGCAAAAGAGAAGATTGACAAATTTGAGTCCCCTAAACTGGTAGAAATTGGTAATCAAAAGAAATGAGGGGGAGTTGTACCATAGAGCATTTGTTTCTGACACAGAAAAGTCAAAAAGGACAAAAATGTATGGATGTTTGCCCTTCCTGATTCTTTTGGGTGCTTTTAAATGAGGTAAACTTAGAAGGATATAGAGAAATATTATTTCTCTGAATAAAACAGTGAAATAAAATAGTGAACACTTAGTGTTTATCTAGTAGTATCTTCAAAGTGTTTTACATATGCTAAGAAATTTAAATCTTATACCCCTCCTAACATTACTGTCTCCATTTACTTAATGAGACTAAAATTCAGAAAAGTTAAATAACTTTTCCAAGATCACAGAACTTCTAAATAACTAAGGCTAAATCAGAATTCCTACTTAGGCTGTCTGCCTACAGACCATACTGTACAGTTGTATGTTGAATTTTTCAGATTTAATAGAAAATTTAGACTTTGAGTACAATGTTGTCTCCATTCTCACATTATTAAGATCTCATAAGTTTATTCAATTAGAAGCAAGACTCTCATGATGTCTCAAACACGAGCAAATAATATATATTTTATGTGAGGGCCCAAATTTCTTTTTTGTCATTTTGGATATTATATGTCAGTAGGTCCTAAGGTGTATTTTAGGAACTGGTTCTTATATAGACTAGTTTGTTGGGATCCATTGGTCACAAATGCCTTCGATAGTCGTTTTAATATATTCAGATCTTTATAATTTGCTTGCCTTAATTTTATTATGATTAATTTAAAAATATTTTGAGATGTCTATAAAGTATTTTTGTGTTTATTTTGTACCTTTTAACTTATTGTTTCTGCTAAATAAATGTCTTAGTATATTTTAGGTTTGCTTTTCCTGAGACAGGTCATTTGAGTTGTGAATATATTTTATATGAGTTGTAAAATATATGAGAGTATGAAGTGGCATTTAATAAGTTTCAGAAGAAAACAGGGAGCTAGTGGCTAACCAATTTTAGAAGTTGTTTTTTTGTTTGTTTTTTTTCAATGTCGGAGTGCATTTCCCCACATGTAGGTATTTTATTGTATCTAGGCTTATTGGTGTCAGAACTTTCTGCTTGACTAATGAGAAGAGAGAAACCTTGAGCTGGTCCTATGTGGGCATGCCTGGAGCAAGGGATAAGAAAGAGGGGTGGAGTAGAGGATGGAAGGACAGTGGAAGATGGGA